>WOGR01007051.1:0-12639 GCA_015342045.1 Leptinotarsa lineolata
GTCAACTCTGTAATATATTCATATAAAGTTTTAATAGACAGTAATTTCAACAAACTAGAGACTTTTATTTATATAGTGAATATTATTTATTTATTACATGCCACACCTGCTTTCTTGGACGTATAACAACAAGAAGGTTTCAGATTGCTCGTAGAGCACTCACAGAATAGATGTACAGGGCGGATCTCAGTTTACTTTGTCGAAGATAAATTTTAGTTTTATTCAAGGTTTGGTTATTGATAATTTTTTTTGGTGTTCTTTTTATTTGTCTATTTTGTTCCATTTTTTTAATATTATCTTTATTACTGATTAAAGTATCTTTTGAAGGTTTTAAGCTGGCTTTTATTTCAAAATCTACCATAATAACCTCTTGGAAGGAGGTGTTTGCGAATTCTTAAGATCCATCTCACTGCAAGTAAAGACCTCCTCTTCGTGCAGGGAGCTGAATTCGACCCTCTTTCAGAATTGCCTGGCATCCAAAACTCGATGTGGAGGAATACGCGTCTGGTGACAACAGCTGTCAAAATTTTCAAAATTTCATTTCAATAAAACTAACATGGAAAATATCGACAGGGTTACCAAGGGTTGATAGACAGTTAATGACGTATTATTTTCACTGATGACCCAGCTATAAACCCGTAGATGTTACAGTGGTCACTACGGCGGGATAGGTATAAATAATACTAAAACCATGTCAGATTTACCACATTTCGGAGGCCAAAATCTGCATTCGTCTTTCGAAATGGACAAAATTTCAGTCGTAACACAGCTCTTCCTTGCTGATCAATTCTATTTCTCAACTTTTTCTCAAAAAAACTCCTTCTCTGTCGAAGAAGTTGAAAAATAGAAATAATCAGCTGCGTATCGACTTAGAGTTTGTCTATTTCTGAAGGAGGAGGCAGATTTTGGCCTCCGAAAGGTTGAGATTGTGGAAGGTGAAAATATCCCAAAAAGGTCGATAAAAAACTGGTTTTCCTACACGATAATTCATCAAACTTCATATTTTCATTTCCATAAATAAAAAATCATAAGAAAAGGGTTGAACACTCTTTAATGCATTTCGCTAGAGACTTTCCCACCATTTCTAGCAGTATTACTCATTAACGTGGTAGCAATAACCGTGTTGTGAGTGACCTTCCTTATCAAAAGCCGAGTTATGTCATCTACCCACTAAGAAACGTAAATGATACGCTTTCCTAGTAAAACTGAGCAGTTCTCGCGGTCCGGTCTCGGGTGACATATGGTTTTAATTTTTAGAATTCTTGGCGTGCTTTTCAAGGCATATCTCTATCTAGGCCGTTAACTAATCCACATGAATGTCTATTTTTGCCGCTTTAATAATAGTGTTCTTAATACTGAGACAAGAATACGTTAATTTAAATACCTAATACAACAGGATATTGCAGAAATCGAGCGCTGCTATAAGGTGTGTGTAGAAAAATTGAATTTCAATTAATTTATTCCGGTTTGTGGAATGCCCGTAGTTTGTAGTGTTTGATGCCCTTCAAGTAATTATGTGTTTTGAAAAAATAACCCATTTTGAATTGTTTCGACTATTTTGGTTTATATCAAGTCTATAACTTGGTTTGACCCCCTTTGTTGTTAATTTTTGTAGGAACGGCAGAACTCACGATTAAAGAGGAAAAAACCCAGTCCGATAGGCCACGCAACAAATGGCTGTGATACGACATTTGCATTTTTCTAGGGGGGGGGTTAAACAACAGTTTTTAAAATGTTTTAAAAACAAGATTTAGTTCAATGTGCTGAAATTTTAAAAAAGAGTAATTCAACACCACAAGAAGTTATCACCCACGGAACTTGCCTTCTTCTATGTATGGAGCTCCTAAAAAACTAGGTGCTTAGATAAGTTTCGGTATGCATGTTTCGTTAAAATTACTCGAGATAAAAAAAACAAGTGCAATTAGCTTGTCTTTCCCCAATCTCAGTGGCTGCTCATCAACATCTTTCACGGGTATATTAACAAGTTCAACTGCGGCTTGGTTATCAGCTAGACCCAAAAGACTGGGGTTGGAAGTTGGTCGAAAAACTGCTAAACATAATTTTGGCAACTGTCAAAAGGGATTTAGTGCAAAATGTGGTTGCAAGAGTTGGACTGTTTCGTTGTCTAGCATATACAAATTGTCAAGCCCGGTCCTGCTCTTATGTTGAATAACCAACGGTTGAGGATTTGTTTGATACAAACGAGGAGACATGCGATGTATCACTATTAAGGCAATTAACTGGCACCCAGGATGAAGAAGAACAAGGCGAAGAAGGAGAACAAGAATAACCAGAACAAGAGGAAGCAGAAGTATTGGAGAATTTAGAATTAGACGAATTGATTCCCCAATTTTTTTTAATTAACAACGCTTGCCAATATCTTTAATTATTCAATAGTTTCAAATTGAATAGAATCACAATATATCCGTGGAATGGGCCTACCGGAAAAACCCCGTTAACCAAAACGCGCTAAACACTACCTAATAGGCGGCGTGGAAACATGTGCACATTATGACAATTACAACTTTTTGAAACGGTTAATCTCAGAAACGGTGGCTCTTAGTGAAAAAATATTAGAACATTTTTTGTAGATAATTATCTGATCTACATTTTTTATCAGAACTAATTTTATGATAAAACTGACCGTTTTTGTGACTTTTCACGCCGAGTAAATTTTTTATCCAGATCTTGGACCGATGCGGATTGTTTGGATTTTATTCGTGAGTGTTTTGAGTTGAATGTAAATTTTTGTACCTCCACTTTTATTTTTTTGTCTAATTTGACCGGATAAATTCATCTGAAATGATAGATATTTACAAAGTGTAATACAACTGATTACTTCACAGTTGCCTTCAGCAATCTTCCTGCTCAAACTGATAATGGAAAATCTCATTTTCTAGTTCAAGGATAACCATGCCTCCCAGGTGATTTCAGAAACAGTGAACCTCTCTTCCATGATAACTTTGAATTTCCACCCCAAAATAGTAACAAAATACTGCTATTAAAGATCACTTCATATGAGCTTTTCACGAAGTCCCACGGCTCTGCCTGCGATGATTATTCGTTCAAATACTGTAAAAACCACTGGTATTGTAGAAGTTATTTTCTCTTTGTCAATTTTCACTACAAAACGGCAACAATACACAATGGGCTCTGAAGCAGTTGGCAACTGACTTACATTTTCATGGAAAAATCATCTTCAGCGATGAGGCACATTTTAATATGAAAGGTTACATGAACAAACAAAATTGTCGAATTCACAATCATCTCACGAGGAGGTGATGTGAACTGGCCACCCAGGTCGTTCAATTTGGCCCCGTTAGACTTTTTCTCTTGTGGGATTTTCTCAAGTCACCAGTGTATGCGAATAAGTCAAATTCAGCCTGATTTATGCGCCAGAGTAATGGAAAAATGACGTTTGGGATACGCTCCACCCAGAGAAGCCGTTGCAGATATTCGAACGAACATAATGGCATGAAGGGGTCTTTCTAACGAATGAAAAATTTCGAGAATATGTCACATACACTTTGTTTTATTCAAATTCAAAGATAGAAAACGCCCAATGAAAAACACTGTACATCTAAGAACATCGTAGCATTCAATTACTGAGCAGTCAAGTTCTTGAAGAGTCGATGAAGATAATGAACATAGAGTGAAGAAGCTTGCAGAAGTGGTTACTGGATCTTCCATGTGCTTCTAAATAATGAACTTAAGGTAGGAACCAATTTCCGCTTAGTCAGAAGCAGCTAAAGACTATCCCATCCCTTCCTACTCTGTGGCCCCACCAGAAGACAACTGAGTGGAAAATAACTATAGAATTTACATATTACTAGCACCCCGATTCAACATGCTTCGAGGTGGAGAAAGGTGGAGAAAAACCTTGAAAAGGCCCTATATGTTACAATAGAAAAACGATATTTCCAAAATTGTATTTCAAAGAAAGTTCCAAGCGATTCGGAAGTGGAGGTACAACTTGAAAACAAATGCAAAGTAACTGGAGAAACCAAAATCTGGCACACGCTGAGTCTATGTGTACCTTCTGCAGATAATTTTTTTTCATTGATTATGATTTTGATCTTGATTTCAGACAAATGCAATAATTATTCACTTTTCATCTACATTTGATTTTTCACAAACTAAATTGAGAATGTTCCTTGATTTTTATTCCATTAAACCATTCGTCATGGTCGTTATCCCACTTGCAGTATCGAAAAATAATAAATTTTAAATTGATTCATGTTCAATATAAAATTAGTCACTGCATCAATAAATCAATGGGAATATTGATTCCTTCCTTTAACTTTCAACTATCTGTAGCTCCAATTTACAAGAAATCAAATTTCAGCTACTCCGATCCCACTCAACTCTGAACAAACGATCAACATTCTGAAAAAATTAAAAATATAGTGACTTCGGAAATCTCTCTCAATTTATAGTTGAATATTGTTTAATATATGCTACATCCTAATCTTGGAGCAGCTGTCAATATTCATAAAACGCTCCACCATCCATCAAAATTTCATTTGAACCTCATAACATACGAAATTTCTAAACTAGATAGAAAAATGTAGAAACGGTAGACTACTTAAAAGCTATTTCACGTAGAAGTCAACTCCCATTTTAAGTAATTGACTCCGATTACGAAAGAGTGAAATATGTAATCATCTTCATTAAATTGGTAATTATCCTGTAATCGAAACATTTTTCCGGTTAAATTACTCGATGCAGGTGTATATTAATCCATCATTTTCATTTAGAGTGTTATTGCTGATAGGCATTGACTATTAATATTATTCTCACATAATTTAATCGACAGTAAATCATCAAGACTACTCTTTGTAATTATAAGGTTTTACGGATGGACGTCAATAGATCTGAGACAAAATTTTCCTGATATGACAGACACAAAATACAGTGCGTCCTTTTTTTCGAACGGGCCAATTCTCAAGATTAAAATTCAAGATAGTGAAATGGATGTTATAATAGGGCTGGGTGCCATCTTGAAAAAAGTGTAAATGGAAAAGATAGCTTGGTGGCACATCGATTTGAAGCTCGATATCTTTTCTAATATGTAATGATGGCAAATTGGAAAATTACCTGAATAAAAATACACTAACATCAACATTTTCACAAACAATTGTTATTCGCCAACATCAATAAGGTTTCGTAGGTACTTTTTTGTTTATAAAAATATCAATACCTACTACAAAGGAGATTATTGTAGAAAAGATCTTCACGTTTTTCGAGAAAAAAAGATAAAATCGATATTATTCATTAGTTCTATAAGAATATGGTTTAAATTTTTCTGTCTTGAAGGAAAATCGAAGTTTCAAAAATGACAGTGACGTCACTACTATTGAGACTCTTCCCCCATTCAAAGCACATTTCAAAATATATAAGATGTTTGTAAAGCAGAAATGTTGGATGGGATGGAAATTCATCATCTTCGATGGCTCGAAACAAATATTGAGTTGTTCTTCTTCATTATACTTTATTGGATTATGAGGTTTCCTTAAACGATTGTCCACAGGGCCAGTTTCTTTGAATGTTTTCAATATCCTTCCCACGGTACTGAAGTGAGTATTCCTTCCTGTATGCCGGTGATTGAAAATACAAGCAATATCTCAATATGGCACATTCTCACCATATGAAAGATCGATTTTCACTTTGTCTTGTGTGGATAACATTGTACATAAAATTTATTTGTGAATTATAAATGTACGAAAATCTGTACACAACAACTCGATTCATTGAACGCAATAATTTGATATTAACCAAAACTGAAAATTTGTTACGAAAGCCTTCTAAGGGAAAATTTTATTCCAATCTAATCAGTACCTACTATTTTTTTCCGACATGTTGCATTAGTCTTGTGTTCTTAAAAATCACGAATTTTTATATCATGTTCAGTATATACCGCTAGAACGAAAGTCTTTTGAATAGTTATGAAACTGTAGATCAATGTTTAGTTTACAGAAAAGTATGATATTTCGGGTTAGTTTGTAACTGAATTATTGGTCAGAAAAATAATCAAACTGGATAAAAATCTATTAAAAAAAAGGAAATAGGAGTGTAATAAGAATGAAGAGAAATACGTTTATTCGATTACTGACATATTAACATCCATATATTAAAAATCCGAATCAATTTAACAATGAAATGAAAAAATTAGATGAACTTTGCAACAACAAAGACGAATTTCTGGAGAAGTATTTGTTTCTTTTTCTGATAACAGACCAATGCGGATATTTTCTGGGGAAGATGTAACATTCAAGTCTCGTATTTATCAAAATTAGGACATTTGAATCATGTTTCTTTCGAATCGATAAAGCGAAAGATTTGATAATTAAAAAAATTAGAAAGAATTCTAAGTGACAGTAGAGAGTCAAAATTTCGAAAAAGGATATAAAATTGGAAAATGAGCATCTTTCTTCTTTGGCATTTTTCGAAATTTAAAAAAAAATATTTTTTGAGGATTTCCGAAAAAATGTAGAATTTGACAGGTTTAGAGTAGCACATGACTAAAGGAAAGAGGCTTATTTTTTAAGCACAAACTACCTGCGAAGTCAAATTTTCTTTATATCTATTAATAGAAAAAACTTCCATATTTCATATATTACATTAAAATGTAATCGTTTTGAAATCCGTATAATACGAAACGGCAGTAACGTTACAAATAAAAGTGGTAAAAAACATAGGAAGTTTTAATTCTAATTTTTACAATATTTTTAATTTCTCGTTTATTTCAAAAATAAGAAGTGAACCTTCTACTTTATTGAATAAACAGTGTGTCCCAGCTAAAAATTGTCATCCCCCTAATCTGCGAACTCATGAAAGAATCGAAAATCGCTCAGACCCGTCGATTTTACTTCAAGGGGGAAAATATTCACCAAATACATCATCATGGTGTTGTCCACCCCCTCATCCCTAGCACCCCCTACTTCAGAGTTTTCAATGGGACTACTATACTTGTGATGATAATTATTTTTGAAGGGAATTCAATCCCAAATACATCTGTGTACTGAAATTAAAGATTGATCAAGTTTTATCAAGAGATTTTTATTTTTCATCGCCTAAAATATTATCATCGAAAGAAAGGTTCACTGTGTGTACTCCACTCCATTGAAATATAATATATTTTCAGAAATAATAGTTAAGAAGGTGAAACAGACGTTTTTATGAAAAAAAATTGCCGCCATGTGTTTTTGTATACGCATATCTCTGTTTGAGCCTTGGTATATTGATGTATTCGATTCACTTCATTAAACAATTTGAAAACTTTCGAAAATGGTTTATACTATACAAGAGAGAATATCTATTGTAGCGTATATTGAAAATGGACGATGTGCTAGAGCTACGGCTCGAATTTTCAATGAAATTCATCCAGAAAAAGCCACATCATATCAGTACGTGATTCAATTGATGAATAAGTTCACGGAATCGGGATCAGTGCTGAATAAAAAACATGAATGAGAGAAGCCTATGAGAAATGAAGGGATCGCTGTTGCAGTTAGACATGCAGTGATTGACAACATTCATTCAATCTTTAAGACAACTTGAGACTATTTCTGGAGTTTCTAAAAGCAGCGTACATCGAATTCTGAAAGAAGCAAAATTCCATCCGTATAAAATGCAGAATGTACAAGAATTCAATGAAGATGATCCTGACAGACGTACAGAGTTTTGTGAAATCATAAGTCAAGATTGGTGATAATTATAACCTCTACAATGTGTGCTTTTCTGACGAATCTCCTTTTTATTCAAATGAACATGTGAACAGGCACAACTGCAGATACTGGAGTGACGTAAATCCCCATTGGTACAGGGAAACTCATTCACAAACTCTCCAGAAATTGAATGTTTCGGCTGGTATTCTGGGAGACTATATTATAGGTCCGTATTTTATTAATGGTAATCTCAACAGACAAACGTATCTTGAACTTCTTGATACAACTGTGAACCCCAGAATCACTCAGTTACCTGAAGACGATAATAGTCTACTTGAAGGTCAGCTCACCTTTCAACAAGATGAAGCTCCAAATTTTGTTGCACCTGTACGAAAATTTTTAGATGACAATTTCACAGGGATATGGATTGGAAGGCGAAGATGAATAGAATGGCCGGCTAGATCTCCTGATTTGTCACCAATAGACTTTTTTTATGGGGTCATTTGAACCTTTCATACTATGATTACATTTTAGGTGACGAAAAATGAAAATATCCTAATAAAACTTCATTGAAACTTCAACAACACTTGATCGATCCTCAATTTCAGTTCACCGATGTATTTGGGATTGAGTTTCCTTCAAAATGATGAATCACAAGTATATTAGTCCCATTTACAATTCTGAAGTGAGGGGTGCTGCTTTCACCAAATACATGATAATGTATTTGGTGAAAGTGTTCCCTCTTGAAAGAAAAATAGACGCGTTTGAGCGATTTTCAATTTTTTTCAGGAGTTCGCAGATTAGGGAGGTGATGAGTTTCAGCTGGAACACACTGTATATGTATAATAGAAATACCGAAATAACTGATAATGGTTAATAATGCGGCAATCACGAACAGGGAAGATGAATAACGCAAAACAATATACATGCAGAGGCGAACGTTGCGGTCAGCTGAAACTTTGGTTAACTATATTTAATATTTGTGAAACGATTTTCTCAAAGGAGGGCCAATTAATGAGAACTTTTTGCTGTTAGAAAATCTGGACTCTAGGCTATCGAAGTTATTAACAACAGCTGTAGAAAATATAATACAATGTTTCGTAAATCATTTATGAAAAGTTTATCGTCTTGTTCCAGCTGTAGACGTTTATAATTTATTTTAGTTTTTTCAAAAGTTTATATAAAATCTGAATGAATGAGCTTTTTCCATTTATCGAATCACTTTGCTCATTTCGATAGAATTGTAATTTGTTTACAACATTCGGCACATTCGGAATGAATGTTGATGATATAGGTTACATTTTCACGATTAACTACTGTCTCAATGTTTTTAACTTCCTCCTCTTAATAGTATATTACGTACCGAGTAGGATAAGAAGCCAATAACCCACGAGCGAAAAATCTTAAGCACGAGGCGTCAGCAGAGTGCGATAATTTGCGAGTGGACGTAATTGGCCTTATCCTCGAGGTGCGTACTATACTTTTTCTACTACTGACCGTAGAAAGGAATGGTACAATATATTCCTTTGAGATTTTTGCTTTGTATAATAAACTCATTCAGTCAGTCAGAACTAATTAAATGATTTGAAATGAATGTGTTACAAACATTTATTCCAAACATGACTTACCGAAATTTCTAATAGAACTTCTCCTCAGAATTTCTGTCTTATACGTGTTCTAGATTTTCTAGAACATTTCAAACATTCTTTCTAAACCAATTTTAAATTCCTACTTCATCTCCAGAAGACGCTACCTTGGTTGGTAAAGCGCGCGTCGAGAACAGTGTTGCAATTTTAGTGTTTGGGAGACCACTTGTTTTTGGTTCAATTCTGAAAATTTTAAAAACTATATGAGAGAGAAACACATCCGGGCAGTTTCGAAAACATTTTCGTGCGGTTTGTGTGTTGTTGTGTTTGATAATGATTTCTTTCAGGGTTAGATTAAAGTTGTGAATGATTTCTGTGAGTTGTCAGTTAGTATGAGGTGCGCTTGCAAGAGTCGTTTTAGCTGATATTAGCGAATAAGTATAGCAGTCATTACATATCTTACAATTTTAATTTTATTGTCTCCCCTTTCCATCTTTTCCATTTCTCTTCCCTTCTTTTCTCGATCTATTTCACTGTCCAAAAAATAAACACTCAGTACTGTTTCTAGAACGTTAACAATTTCATTTATTTCTTAGTTATATTTTTCCTTTGATCACACTCTCGTACCATTTTTCAACAGTTGGTCTGAATTGATAACTAATCAAGATTATAAACTTGTTTGATATTATTTTTATGCCGAAAAATACCTACAAATATGTATTCTACACTTCACTTCACAGTCACTCGTACTTTTGATGAAGGTGAGATTCCTGTAAAATCCGTTCAAATGATTTCATCATTCGAACTGATTTCCAATTAGTCCGGTCACTAGAAGAGGGTAGGTAAGTCATTAGAACTACTTCATAAACAGGCCATGTGTGACGTGTTCTGGGGCTCCAGCATGTTACTTGATACGTTAGGGCGGTATCGAATTTCATGAGGATTTCAAGGGGATAATTAAAAGATAGGATTCCTATGAAAAAAATATTCGGTTATAGTTTCCTTTGAAACCATCATTCATCAATATTTTGAATTGGAGATCAGTTGGCCAAGTTATGTCTGAAGGCTATGTAACGACGTGGAAAATGAAAGAATAAAACAATGCATAAATATTGACGGCAGACTCAGTAATTTTGAAACTGTTGAATTTGGAGTCCCACAAGGTACAGCATTGGGCCCTACTTTATTCAACATAAACTTAAATGACTTATACAATGTTGATATAGAAGGCCACATAATCAGCCTCGCGGATGACACCGCAATCTTCTATTCTGGTGAAAATTGGCCACAATTGTTTGGCAGAGTCGAGAAAGATTTTCCCAAAATGAAACAATGGTTTGATTCCAAATTATTCACGATTAATTTTGATAAGACAAAATGTCATCCGTTTTCAATCATCAAAACCAATTTCCCGAATATTTCACATCTATCAATAACCGAATTTTATATTTCGCACTGGTGGAATCACAATTGAGGTACGGAATAATAGCTTGGGGAGGTGCCTAAAATAATCAAATGAACGAAAATGGTTACTGATGATAATATACTCGAAAGATCGATTATATTCCAATGATGAAATTTATCAACTAGCAAAAGTTTTAAATACCAAACAACAACGTAACAAGCGTTACGCTGATCTTTTGTGTTCGCATCGTGTTTAGAAAATATGAATTTTATTATTCGGATCAAGTCGTCATTTTGAGCCCCTATCTGACTTAATTTTGATAATGCATGCTGAATGCCTGTGACAGGCTGTCACAACTCTCTTATCTGACTTAATTTTGATAATGCATGCTGAATGCCTGTACTTTTTTGGTTTCAGGATGCCTAATAACTATACACGAAAGACTGAGAGAAGTCGAAAGGTGATAAGTGTTAAAATCTATAACCTGGCTTATCAAGAGGTTAAGTTTAGAGGTAGAAGTATAAAAGATGCCGCGTCTTCTTAAAATAAAACTGTACATGTCTTCGTCAAGATACATCAAAAAGAAAGAGGCTCATCAAGCCAACCCAGTAGGCGAGACACCATCGATGGGTTATAACAGTCCAACAATTTTCACAGGAGAGGAGGAGAATATATTAATAATTATTTTCTAACGTATGCAGCATCTAATTATGGGTTGCCTACGAAAGAAACTAGACTCATCGCATGTCAGTTAGCTGTAATTGGAACATAGCCGGTTAACACAGACATATTTTGAGAAGCCGATTGGCTGCAAAGTCAAGTCACTGATCTTCTCAACCCAAAACTAGAGAAATCTGTTTCAGAAATCGTAGACAACTCAGCAGAGATCACCATAACCTTCATTCTCAACACCAACACCGTTGATAATGATGAAGCAAGATCCATTATTTCAGATATATTTACAACTCAGACTATGCCATCTAAAAAGTCATCAATTGAAAACAATGCCAATAAACCTGTTGCTTTCACGTCTGCAGCCCATATCCCAATTCTGAATGATAATGCCATTGAACCACGTTTACAGTCCAGAGTCCTCTTGCCACTGTATTTTCACCACCATCAGCTCCGCCAAGAAAAAACAACTGACTGAACAGAAGCAAAATCAAATCTGCTGTGCTTACTGACACACCTATTAAAGACGAAATAGCTGCCAAAGAAGCTGATAGGAAGTCGAGGAATATGGAAATGCGTATCTTGATTGAAGAAAAGAAGAAACCTAAGAAAGCCAAGAAGAGTGAAAAGAACAGGGAAACAGGTGATGACAAAGGAGAGCCAGAAAATAATTAATTTTGCTTGGTGTACTTTGAAGCCTATGCAAACAGCAAATTGAATGAGCAGTGGGTCCAATGCCTAGTATGCATGGGTTGTTCACACATAGATTATACTGGAGTCAAGCTGCAATACGTTTGCCATGATTGTCTATTAGATCGGATTAAGGTTTCGACTGATTGATAATATGATTATAAGAAATAATTACTTGTTATGGGAATGTTATATGTTGTTTTTATTGGTCCTTGATGTTCTGAAAGATGATTACATACTTTTCGAAAAAAAAGAATGTTCGGTTAATTTGTTATATTCATAATGCTATTTCAAAATAGTCAAATAGTCTAAATACAAAGGTGTCACAGCTCACCTCGGTCCCTGTCACAACTTATCTTGATGATAGGAGAGTTGTGACAGAAGGAGTAGTCTCTGTATTAGTTGATTTTCTCAGAAACCATGATACTTCAAATAATTTTGATAATTGTTTGAAGGTGAATGACAATGTTTCGTGGTGAATTTCAGCAGTTTGGACTTCCATTGTCTAAAATTTATAAAATTATTTGAAATCCCTGAAATAAACAATACAATTGAAATTTAAAAGAATAGCTAAAAATGGCAAATATATTAAGCAAAAAACTTGAAAAGAATTCACAGT
>WOGR01007052.1:0-12638 GCA_015342045.1 Leptinotarsa lineolata
CACGTAGGTATTCCATTGAATCCGTCCGCTGTACAGTATACCATGCACCTTCAATTTTTCTATTTGTTTTTACGAACTGATGTTTGTCAGCCTTGACAGTTGAGTAAAAAATTATATGTTTTCTGTAAACTTGCTGGAGAGAAACAGTTTTGCAATTGTTTCTTGTTCAGTATTACTTTCAGACAATAGGTCAAAAGTTCTAGCAATGTCTCATTTGACTGAATGTCAAAGAGTAGAAGTGTTAATGATGCTAGGATATAGAGACAAAACTAGAACCCAGAAGAATGTAAGTGAAATGTTCAATGATGAATATCCTGATCATCACATTTCTCAATCTACCGTTAGTAGAATAGAAACAATAGAAACGAAATTTAATGAATTTCAGACTGTCGTCAAATATATTTCAAAATCAAGCAGGAGTTTATTGATTGACAATGGGAAGAAATTGGATATTGGAACTTGCCGCCGATTACGACATAAGTCAAAGTTAGATGTTGCGTGTTTTTGAAAGTGAGAAGTATCACCCTCATAAAGTATAATTAGTACATGAACTCAACGAAGACGATCCAGATCGCAGAACTGAGTTTTGTGAAATAATAAAAGCCAGGTGTCTGCGGAATCCATCGTTCAAGAAAAGTATATTGTTTTCCGACGAATCAACTTTTTTTTTTGAATGAAAACGTTCCATAGGAGAATCACACTTTTTTTGACGAAGAAATCGAATTTCTTGGCCTTTCAACGACATCGGTCGTTTGATTATATTATTGCAAAGATAAACTATTTTGGATCAAGAAAATATAATATCATCACAAAATCTACCACTTATTTGAAGAGGAAAGTAAACTGTTTCAAATGAACTGCAACATCAACTCCATCCGAACATATATTGTTCGTCTGAAATTAAAACTGTTTCCCTTCAAATAACTTAATTCGTTTATAACAAGTGTTTTTAGGATCTTAACAAAACTATTTTATGATCGACTGGAGATAACAGGAATATTGTGTAGAACAAACAAAGTTTCTTTTAAAGAAGTATTTTATTCATCATTTCAGTTAGAAAAAACTGTCTTATTTAAATATAGATATTATTGAAAATAATTTAAATTCAGTATTACGAGAAACTAACAATGTTGCCAGTTTTATAAAGTAAATTGAGATCCAATGCTTCAATCAACTTCCAATCATACGTTTTGAAAATAAAATCAGAAAAATATTTAGGTTTCGTGAAAAGTTGATTGATGAAACTTGGAGTAAAATGATTCTAAATTGTACAGAAACTCAACTCCAAATTATAACAAATATTAGAAGATCCCGTCAGATTTTTAAGTTTCCATTAAGTTTAACAGGCCATAATTTAAAATTTCGTAATAGATTAAATTCCTCACCATTATTATTAATATATAACTGATCAAAATGTTCTACCCATTCAGCAATGTTAGTATTATACATAAAATTATGTGGCAACTCTGGTTCTTATAGCAGGTGCTAGCTTGATAATTGCACACCCGACATTCAACGGTGCTTTAAGAAATATCAAAATCCTCAATACCAGGATTGAAATTGCAAGTGGAATCCAGCCAGGTGAAAAAAGAACTCAGGCAGAGATGATATACGACCGGAAATTAAAAATTCGTCAGAAAATAAAAGTCAGAGCAGGACAAAACCCCGCCAGAGTGGGAAAATTCAAATTAGAAAAATACAAATAAGAATTGAAATAAATTCGAATAATTCCGTTGGAAGTACCCCCAAATAATTGATTCTTAGAAACACTAAGAGCAAAATCTCCGAAACAACAACAAAAGTTGCTCCACTGAAATTATTCTATCCCATACACTGAAGATTCGACAGCTATGAAATTCGTACATATGTTTTAAGAAGGTTGGGGTTGACTAAAAATCAAATGGATTTAATGCTTGTAGCGCCATTTGTGTCTTAGCCTATGAACTTTCCAGCCCACCTGATAATGTTTCCGGCTAAATGAATGCAAAGAAGTCTCATCAAAAATATTTTGTTATGCAATTCTCACATTTCATTTATCTTTTTGAGTTTATTTCGCTTCTGATCGTTATTCTAGGTGTGATTTCAAGGAATCGTCTATTACATAAATACCCATCGCTGTATTTTTGATGGCAACAGTTGTTGCCTGGTTGATACAAGAATATGATCGACAAGTATGTAAGTATTTTTCACTCATGAAGAGGTTGTGACAAGAAAATATTGCCAGGTTTTGTACACAATATTTCACGAGACAAAAAAAGGAGACAGATATCGAAATGGGATTGTTGGGCTCAACGTGACTGGGGAACAATGTGAATTTTCATGAATGGTTTGTTGCATGGTAAAAAATAAAACTCATATCAGGTGTTCTCAATATAAAACACTGTCGGTATTTAATTTGTGAAATGGCGGTAAATGTGATTACTTTGCACAAATTCTGTTCCACGTATCTGCATCAAATCATATATTTATGCAAGGATGGAAATTTAATCACAAAAAGTGTTTGATGGAATGGAAAGTGAAAATAATTTTAAGAAGTAGGAGTTACTTTATCTTTATTGTTTTTACTATCCCGTATTTTACATTATTCTGAAACACCCTGCGCATTTCAATTTTGATTGACTCTACATTAAATTGTCGAATGAGTGAAATTTGGTTTAGGAAAATGTCACCGAAAGGCTTTTCTGTGAAGAATACTGGCAGATATTTTGCCAATATTTTCTTTATTCACATATCGCTTGTATACGAATGACAACCCTTTGAAATCAAAACATGTATGAGCTGAGGATGAACTTGGTTTCACTTTTCAACGTGCGATTCCTAGAAATGAATTGAAAGAAGAATAGATGTCAACTGCATTCTATTTTCAGATTATGAAAACATCGTCAACATATCTCCGCAATATTTTTGGGCGATTCTGATAAGCTCGACATTTGTTTCTTCAAAAAGTTTCATCTTCACGGTTTCAGATGCTGCAAGGTAATTTTCGAATTCATCTTTTTTTAGAATTTCATCAGTTCGGACTTCCAGTGTCTAATATTGTATAAGATGATTTGGAATTAAAAAAAAAATTAAAGAAAGCTGGAAATAACAAATATAGTAAGCAAAAAACTCTGAGATTAAATTGACAGTGGAATAGAATACATGTGAAGAATTGAACAGATGAAACAAAAAAAAAATAAAATTGAAAATTAAGCGATTTCAAGCCACGTTACTTCACGACGTTTCGAATGTTACTATCCAAAATTGTCTTCGGGTGATGACTAATTTCTCCAAAAGATGACTATTTGTGGGTTATTCCAGTACTTTCACTTATCCCCTCTTTCCTATCTCCGCTTCACCGGTTTAGCGGGAGATGACCACTTTTTCCTTGATTAGGGGGTTTCCATATGTTACGTATCTCTACGCTGGCTTGGATGAATACATCGTTGAACAGCATATATGCGGCTTCTTTGAATTTCCTCCTAAACCAGTGTTCCTGCTTGTGTATTATCGATGTTATGTTGATGAGTCCAAACATGCTCCGCTATTCCTGATTTGCTGGTTTTCCCTTGCTATGTATGTTTCTTGTGCTTGGCAATGCGGACTTTCAGTGGCCTCTTAGTTTCACCGATTAAGGATTTTTCGTACTCACAGGGTATCTGGTGAATGCATTTCTTGGAATCGCAATCCACGTTTGGAGGCCTAGTTTTCGTAAGACTGCTACGGATAGTATTTTCGGATCTGAAGCAGGTTCTGATGTTGTACTTCGACCCAATTCTTCTTATCTTTTTCGATAATCCTCTGATGTAGGGAAGAGCAAGCACTGGTTATGACGGCTTCTCTTCCTTGCGAGGTTCTAGCTGTTTTCTAGCCAAAGTCTATTTCACCATCAATTTGGAGTACCCATTTCAATGAAGATCATTTTTGATGATGTCTCGTTTTTTCTGAAGACCTTCTTTCGTATTACAGAGCCCTAAAGCACGGTCTACTAGAGTCTTGATGATTCCTCTTTTGATCGATTGATGGTGGTTGGATTCGTGGTTCAGATACTGCCCCGTGTGAGTGAGTTATCGGTTCACAGATGTTTCCCACTAAGTGTCGGTCCTCTTCACCAAAACGTCTAAGAAAGGCAATTCGTTGTGAACTTCCTTCTCCATTATGAAAGTGATGGAATGGAAGGTCTTACGCTGTTGATGTGCTTCAGGAAGGCGTCTAGTTCAGTATTTCCATGGTTCCATATAATGGAGGTGTCATCAACGTATCTCAATCAGACTCAGGGTTTCTTGTGGGCATATATTTGTTGTATTTCATTTCACTGTAAATTTCATTCCAATATTTTTTTTTGATTAATATATTTGTTATTTCAAGCTAATCTTTTAATTTTCAAGCTGGGATGATTTTGCAACCATGTTAGAAATCGCACGTTAAAAGGTACGACCTCGTTAGTCTTTGGCTCGCACAAGTTCCTTAACTTCTGAGAGTTGCCGTTCATATATGGGCGACAGCTGATTAACGGAAAAAAAGATTTCAAACAGATTGGTAATTTCAGGGATTTCAAATCATTTTATACAATATTAGACAATGGAAATCCGAACTGATGAAATTCACTCCGAAATATTGTCACTCACCTTCAAACACACCTTTGTTTTATTTTTCAGATTATCATTTTCTAATTTACTTTTTACAATTTTCAGGGTTCAATCAAGCGGAACATCCGCTAACAAACCCAAATCAAAACTCAGCAGATTTTTTATGTAACTGTTTCTATTTGAAACTACTTTCTGGTGTGAGAATATTTCCACCAAATCTAATACCCCGACTTGCATTCAATCTCTTCAACTTAATTGATTCCATGTTTTCCTCCCTCGGCTTCGCACTTAATATGCAGCAAAGACTATTTCAATTCAACTTTAATTATTCAGTACTCATGAACCGTCCTCGAGCACCACTAACGCTTTTTTAATCTGTACATTCTTTAAATATGTAGCATTACAGTTAGACGTAATCCTCTAAGTCGGCGCTACGAGCGCATTAGAGCGCGAAATTTTGCAAAATTCTTACTCATAACCGTCTGAGACAGAGACCGAGATAGAGCAGGGACGTGTGCAGGAATGCACCAGACGAAATAACGACTCCAATTTAGTATTTTGCCGGGGCATCGTTAACGAGATGCGACACCGAAGGCAGCCGCAGGATCTACGCCATCTCGCAGGATAACGGTTGCAGAATATCTTCCAGCTTCCAGATTCTCTCGATCGAACTTCACTGATATTCGCCCGTGTTTTCCATATCCCCAGTGAATGTACGAAAATCTATGGTTGATATGATGGCATGGCACAGTTTCTTCTCCTAATTTTTTTTTTCATTTCAATTTGCAATGTGATTGGTAAAAATGGCTTCAACGGGGCTTCCATACCTTTTAGTATCATGAGTAACTACTATATCGAACAAATTATACATTTTTCAATAATTTCCTTCATTTCATTATTCATTTATTCATCAATATCCAAACAGACCTATCGGTCTCATTACATGAATAAATCAAACCTAACATTGTAACTTAATATTGAAAGGAAAAAAACGCATAATGCAGCAACAGCATACATAAGGGCATTATACACTCATCTCCAAGATATAATTCAAGCAAATGCTTCTAAATTCACTCTGTGAGAGATTCCAATCCAAATCAATCATTGCATTGAAGTTCTTGGCTAGTCGAAACATGGTCTCAAGTAGTTGTTATAGTTCAATTGCAACCTATCATATAGTGTAACTTACCTTCCAACAGTTCCCCTATCAACTGAAACTACTTTTTTAATCCTTTTCTGTCATTCTTCTTCGAAAATATTAGATACTTGTTCTTCAATTAGCTTTATTACCGTCTCATCAAATGTTGAAAAATTATTTTAACGCCTGATGCTTTGTTTCAATTTTCCCCAAATCAACCCGATTGGATTGAAAACACAAAAATAGGGGGAAAGTCTCAATATGGTGTGTCCATACTTTTCAGCAATACTCTCCAGGGCATACACTCTTTCAAATGTTTTCGTCTGTAAAACTTCAAGTAGTTGATTTTTGGTATAGTAATTTTCAAAATACAAATTGTTATCGGGACTTTTATGATGCTGTTGCAAATGATAGGAAGCGTTGTCAAAAACTATTACACTATTCGCATCCAAATTTGGGATCAATGTGTTTTCAAACCATTCCTCGAAAATATTAGCTTTCATGTTCTTATGATAGTCCACATTGCAGTTCTCAAGTCCCATCCTTCACTTACTCCGCAATGCACACTGATTAGTTGCGATCCTATGTTTGCAGGCATGTTGGGCGCACACATTATCAAACCATTAGTCCACCCTTTCGTAACTGTGTCGTGAGTGTCATACCAAGTTTCATCCAAATAGAAAATTTGCCATTGTTCTTGTCTATATCTAGTTACTTGTTCTGAGTATTTATCACGCAAATCCACTTTTCGTCCACTTTCCATAACTGCGTGACGTTTGTTTAATAATTTAAATATAAATCCTAGTTTCTTCATCCAATTTTGAAGAGTTTTGTCACAGCAGCTCACGTTATGGCCGGAAGTATTCAATTTCTCCCTCATGATTTCAATTGTAGGAATCTCATTGCTTTTGTAACAGTCGTATATTGTTTTCTTCAATAATTTCATTAGATAAACTTCTGAAAGTTTTGGTAATACTGTGTTACATCACGTCCTGCATTCATGAGGTTTGTTTTTGACTATTTTACGTACAGTTGAGCAAGGATCTTCTGTAAAATCTGATGTTGCTTGTAATAGTTTGTTTCCCTCGGAACCAAACTTGAGATGTAGATTGATTGAAACATTTTCTATGTGTTTCAATATTGAGATGCATCCGAATCTTATTCACTGGTATCTCTTTTTCGCACTGTTCACCATCGCTATTGGAATCACTTCACTAAAAAAACTCTGCGTTGCTATCACAATCGTTATTACTAATAGTACTTGACCAAGGACGCCACATTTTGAACAGATAACAAAAATTTCAAGTAATTATAACTGTGCCAATATCGAATTTGAATACTCAAATTGCGATCAGAGGCTGAACTGAAAATTCCTATCATGACAGACGAAAACCATACTTGCATTCACCGATTTCTATTCGTCACTGTAACATAATTTCAAATTTAATTTTACGACTCTCCAGTCAGTCATAAAACTGTGTTAGTAGCAAGTAGTATCCGATACGAACTGTCAATACAGGGATTTCAAATCATTTCATACAATAATAGACAATGGAAGTTTGAACTGATGAAATTCAGTTACTTTAGATTGGTCAGGCTAATTCAATGGAGATTGGAGTGGTTTTCTTTGGATTGACTTGCCAGTTTCAGATTATGTGTCAGGCAAGGGTCTTAAAATTTATTTTGGCTGGACGCCAGAATTTTTGTTTATAGAAAAGAATAAAAATTCAAACTTCACTTCAAATAGATAACAGTAACTTTCTTTCATGTTGAGCAAAAAAAAACAAATGTTTATGGTATATTATAAAATGAATATTTGAATTCAACCAAAAAATATTTATAAAATGATTCAACAAAGCAGATGGGGTATCTGGTCTGGTCAATAATCAACGTGGGTTCAACGAACTGGTCCTGTGTTGTGGTAACGATGGGTTTCGACATTCACCCCTTGAGCGTCTTGTAGGTATTCACCCCTTGAACGCCTTGGAGCGATGTGGGAGTCATCCCATGAAAACGAGATGCACACGATTAATATTGGACCAGAGCAATGTACACTGCACTTGACTGAACCTTGGATGTCTGTGGTAACCAGTTGAAGTCTTTCAGCGTATGTACACTTGATTGTGTTTTATACGAATGAATCTTAACATCTAAAGTCTCGAACAACAGTTCTACAATGATAATTCAACAAGTATCGAGACTATTATTCATTACTGAATATATGTATAAGTGTTTTGAAAGAAAAAGATACTACACGAAAGATATAAATGGAAACATCTGATAGTGACGAAAACAGTTTCAAAAATAAAGATAATCAAATATTTCTTCATGAAATTTCATAGAATTCAAGTTCCAAGTGGATTAATCTAGGAATTTTACTCAATATAGATAAATTAAAAAAATAACTCTACCACAGGGAGGGGTAAAATATTCCACTTTCAAGAATTATCCCCACTGGACCTGGCGGCTCAGATGAAAATTGCTCTAGGTGAGATGTAACACACAATTATTGATTTTGAAAATAATAGAATATGTGCATCAATACTCACCCAGAATCATCTCCAGCTTTGATTCACACGATACCATGTGGGGTACTGCGCTTCTATCATCAACTTTCCAACCAGAAACAACTTTCAGCCTCTATCAGGAAAAAATTGATTGAAGGCTTTTGAAATTCTATTTCTCGTACAACAAATGCTGTGAAAATAAAAACGCAGTCAAATTCTTGAAAGCGAGAAATTTTCATATCACGGAGTCGTGAAAATTAAATTGATAAACCCCTGGCGATAATAACCTGGAAATATCTATAAAAGAAAAAGATAATCACTCGAATTTCGAATGATTACCAAAATAAACTCGGATATAAATAACATGAATCAATGCATACCAACATTTCCATAGCAAAAAAAAAGTTATAAATGATTATTGGAACTCTCTTCCTACGTACCTGATGTTCTGTTCAAAATAAGAAACACTTCATATGATCTCTATTCGAGGAAAAGAAGATATGTTCAGATATTTTCAAACCATAAGATACAAAAATCAGCAACCGAGAGTGAAAATCAATCCTACTACTTTTATCGATTGACCAGAAGAGAAAGAGAATCACCCTTCGATTCCAGAAAAATCAAATTCGGTCATTCATTTCATGTCATATGCCCCAAAGTTAAGATTGCGTTCTATAAAGTTCTATGAGTTTGATAATTCGGCCTTCCTCCGCAAGATGCTCTCGTATGTATGAATTAATTGTTATCGATTTATAGAACGAATTCAAATGCTATATTACCACTCTAGATCACTAGATAGTGGGCTCATATGAATTATAAATTTGATTATAATTGATGTAACGTTTATTCGTTACAGCTCCCACTGCCGGAGTCACAATTGCAGAGAACAAAATCAGGGCTGGTAGTCCGTAGTCGAATGGAATTTGAAGTACCAAACATTTCATCTGCTACTGCGGTAGACACCATCAGTGATATGTGTATTGACTGCGAGGAAGACTGAAGTCGTGGAGATTTCGATCATGGCCTACCAGACCAGTTTTTGTTCTCTTCAATCAGTTATATAAACTGATCAGGGTGATCAATGCTTTCTTGAGAATTCATGAATAACTTTGGTGAACCTTTCTTGTGCGGGTGAAAAAAGTCTACACAGACATAATCGTGATCATCATCAAATGGTCTTATTGCTGCAGTTCTTCAGGAAAATTTCGATGCCATTTTTTTCAGAAGTTTTTGGTGGAGAGTGGTATTCTTCCGCTCTGGAAGTTCTAGAACATCAACATATTAACAAATCGAGATTACTACGGAAGACATTTATTATTGTTTCTACGGCACTCGCCTTTTTTATTCTCCGTGTGAAAAAACTCTTCAATCTATTAAAACGTATTAAACGCATCAGCGCCCGTAACCAACCAACTAAATGCCTGCCAAGAACAATTCGCGGTTACGAGTTCTCATTTAGTTTCTCGAGTAGGCGTCATAACTCAGCGCTCCTACTCCACGTGATCCTGCTAGATTTTTTCTCACCTAAAAGAAACAAAAGCTGCGAAGTTTCGAGATTCCGGTCTCGCGACGCCCGCTGAATCGGAAAATCTCGAGCGCCTGCAGACAAAGAGAACGATTCTAATAAATATTTGCAGAAAAAGCCGTGCCCTGCATCGAAATGGACGTGCCAGGAGCGAAGTACACACTTTTATAAACAACGGGAAATACTTGATAATGGATTTATCGAATTTTAAAGAAGCCGTCCTCGTTTCCGAACTGATTAATCTTTTGAATTCCTAGCCGAACTTTCATCGACTTCAATCCGACTTTTGTGTACAAATAAATGCAGAATTTTAATTTTTTCCTACTCGGGATCCAATACGAATTATAAGGTGGAAGCAAGTGAACTGGAAAGAAGAGACGAAGTCAGTCACAGGATTTGATAATGGAACTGGGGATTTACGATGGATTGATTACGTTTCGGAATGTATTTGCCCCAGTTCAAGACTTCCGAAGAAAATAAAGAATTGCAGCCAGTAAAATGTATGAACGGGATGTACAGAGTATTTCATTTCGAGCTTCTGTTAGCTTAACAACTAATTCTTTTTCAATTTTTGTCAACTTTCGTTATACCAGAAGTAAGAATATTGATGTATAATGACTGATTCAGAGTAGTGAAAATAGATTGAAAAGCAATTGATAAAAAAGTTCTGATAGGATTTTTTTCCCATTTATTCTATCGACTGAACTGTAAAAATGCAATACCGATGTACTCACGTCGTTTCTATGAACCATTTGAGTATCAAGATTTCAAAAAGAATCAATAGAGAATCTGCTGAAGTGTAGTAAAGAGAAAACTGAAAAGTTCACTCCGAACAGTTAATGCGTAATATAAACTACTGGAAAGGCAGTAATTAGTCAGTAACTTGTCGTATTCATGAAATTTCGCGTACAAAGTTGGAAAAATTGAATATTAATACTTAGCTTTCTTAAGTGTTAACGTTTCGGAAAATAAGTCTTTTCAGTTTTCAAAACCTGTATTTACTATGAAAATCTCGCCTCGAATTGTGATCTTTCTCAATTTCTTTTGAAACAAGTAAAACGAATGAAATGTTCGGATGCCACATGTGACAGTCCACGTGACCACACATACTGGATGTTTTTCTGAGAATTCAATTCAGTGAAGGTTTATATTTTCGTCTTCAACCTCTCTTTTTAGTAATGTCAACCAGGTATGATCTATTTCCACAGAACTATCCGCAATATACTCGTTACCTGCTGAAAGAATATATGTGGATTTTTTGAGTTTTCTAATTTTTTCGTAAGCTTCTTCACGTCATTCTATAGCGTGATCATCAGTTGATTTTAGAATATGTTCCGCTAACCCCGATCCTGCCATCTGTCTTATCCTTATATATTCACGATGTTCATTTTTTCTCACTTCCAGGGGTCTTGAGGTTTCACCTATGTAACTACCTCCAGAGGAACAAGTAAAATTGTGAACACAATTTTTCGTTCATTCAACCGTATTTTCAGGTTTAGTTTGTATCAAAAGAGATCTCAATGTGTTGGGTGTACTGAAAGTTGTTCTTATACTTATAACCGATGCGTCTCAATTTCTCAGACAAACTGGGAACATAAGTTATGATGTTTCATTTTTATAGTACGTGGGCATACTTGAAGAGCGTGGATATGCAGTTGGTCAGTAAATCGACAGGCAGATGGGGCGATGTTCTCGGACGTTCGCTTCTACCTAGTCCGAAGAATGATACTCTAGAAGGAATTCGATTTTCAATTATCGAAAATCATCGACTCTAAGTTGATGACAGATACTACCTTGCACTGACGAGGGCAAGGTAGTGCAAGGTGTTCTGATAATTAAAAATCGATTCCGGAAGTTGTATCGCCAACAGCATATGCAGGAATTACTTCTGTGAAGAATCCGGCACTGACACCTGTAGGATATAATCCAGAGCCCTTCGTGGTATAAGCCAGGGCAGTAGTTGTTCTCTGATGATTTCAGAAGCTCCAAAATAACTTTTACATTTAGTTTCGTTCTATTTTTGAGATCAATATCATTTTCTAATTTAGTTCTTATGATGCTTAGGATTTTATCAACCGGAACATAGGTGAACAAACTCACAACATTGAAACTCACCAGGTTATAAACCCAGAAGAACCAGTATAAAACATTGAGTCCTCCTCAGAAACATGTTGTTTAAAGAATATTTTTTAAAGTAATCAAAAAGTTTTTACTGTAGCTCCACATTTTGGAACTTGATAACATATAAGTTGAAGTGTATTGAAGTATATTGTATATTGTGTTAGTTCTTCCAAAGCTCTTTGAAAATAGCATTTGAGCAGTGATTTGACTAATGAAGTGGTGAATAATTTCAAGGGGATGTTTGCACTACCTACATGAATTTAATACCGTCTTCTAGTTTGGTGATTGCGTACAACCCAGATACTTGAGACAGATGTCATTGAAAATGGCGTATTTTCTTTGTCAGATGTATCTATTCAAAAAAATTTGATAGCAGACCCAAAGTTAGAACAAATCGCAGTTTTTTGGGAAAGAAAGTTTTTGGCTTTCTACTACTCCATCTTGATACAAACAATGTTTTATATGGAAGTAGCTATTTCAGAAGGCCTTCTTCTTCCATTTTGTGTCTGAAAGTTACTTCTTTGAATGATCCACACATCTATGTTTAGAGTAACTTCTTTTAAAAATGATTGCTTCCTTCCTTTCTTTGGAAGATTCCCACATTTTTTGTATCAAGATGGAGTAGTAGACAGCCAAAAACTTCCTTTTCCAAAAATTAATAATTCCTAAAAAATGTAACCCCTTCAACTCCAACAATATATCTATTGGCTGGGATTTAAATAAGTGAATGAATGTCATTACGATGTCATCGATGACATAAATAGCTCAAACTTATTCCG
>WOGR01007053.1:0-12638 GCA_015342045.1 Leptinotarsa lineolata
TCGCACCTGAAAGCTATGATACTCTAGAAAATTATACACTGTGTCAAGATAAGAATGAACAGCATAGGGATATCAGAAACGGTAAGTGATACGGGGTCGATTGAATAAGAGAAAAAGAGTACATTTATGTGCCTAATAATATGCCATTTAGAAAATTTTAATATTACGAGTAGTTTCGGAGATAACCGAAAAAACCGATATTTGAGAATTTCGTTTTCATTTTTTCTTAGCTTCATTTTCGAAGGGAATGTAAAACAAATAGCACTTTGTCTTGGCCACTTTTTAAAAACTACACGATAACGTGAGCAGACTTTTTCTGCAATGTTTCGTCTTTTAGATAACATCATCAACTTTGTATTTTTATGTGGGCTGAAACTAAGGTTTACCCTGTATACGACTCCAATTTTCATTGTGAATTTAGCAACATATCTCACAATATTATTTTTTAACCATTTCTCGCGCAAAATCAAAAGTGATTACTTAAACTGCTTTTTTTCAAGTTCAGATAGTACGCGCAGGAAAAAATGTCACATAATATTCTGTTTTCATAATAATACTGTTGTTTGATAGAATTTCTGACATATTACCGTTTTTTCTTTTACATCTCGTTACCTACCTAATTTGTGGTGAAAATGGAAAACGGCAGCTTTTTGAATACTGAAAAATTTGTTGTTATGTTACATTTTGTGCCAAAGAAATTGTGTTGATGCTGAACGTGCCTACTCTAATAAGTATCAAGAGAGGCGATAACCTGGTAAATCAATATTTAGACGTTTTGTTTCCAATTTGAAAGAATACGGATTATTTAAGAAACCTGCGGTTTCCCGACGGAATCAATCTAATGAAGAAACTCAGCGTGAAGTATTACATACAGGCTGTTGTTGAAAATCCTGAAATATCCACTCGCACCATTGACCATAATACCGGAGTAGCCAAATCCACCTCTCACTTCATTTTAAGGGAAAATGAATATCATCTATATAAATTCAGGATTCGTCATGGACTCAGACCAGATGACGATGCAAGGCGAACAACCTTTTGTGAATGGTACACTAGAAAATACCAAGACGATGAAAATTTTCCTTTCAAAATAATTCGGTCTGATGAAACTAGGATCAACAATAACGGCATTTTTAATAGGCGGAATGTTCATTATTGGTCACAACAAAATCCGCGTGTACACAAATTGTCCAGACATCAACATCGTTTCGATTTTAACATGTGGGTTGGGATTCTCGGTATGAATGCAACTTTTATCTATCAAAGCAATTCTACAAAAGAGCGGTACATAAATTTGTTAGTAAATGATTTTGACGACGCTCTAGATAATTTGCCTTTAGCGGTTACTCACAGCTACTGGTTCCAACAAAATGGTGCTACCGTACATAACGCTGGGATTATTTGTGATTATTTCAACCGTCGCTTCCCAGGGTAGTGGATTGGTAATCATAGTGATACATCCTACCCTGCAAGGTCTCCCGACCTATCCCCACAAAACTTTTTCTTCTGGTGATATATCGAGAATCAAGTGTACTCTCATAATTTCCAAAATGAAGATGATTTGCTAGGATTGGTTACTCCATACTTTAACAATATTGTTCCGAATATGTTAACTCAAGTTTCAAATTCGTCTGTGAGACGAGCGTACTTGTGCTCAGAAAATAATGGCGGGTTATTTGAGCACTTGTTTTGAGTTTCTGTTTATTTCTTATAATACATATTAGCTCTTTGTCATTACCTTACAATTACATTTTATAATCTGAACTTCTGATATTACGACTAATCTTTGTATTCAACAACGAAAAAATTCTGGCAAGTGGAAAGTTTGAATTTATTATAGATAAGACTGATCAATTCACTACATGTATCAAAAAATGACATTTTTTCCAGCGCGTACTATCTAAAATTGAAGAAAAGCAGCATTTTGCGTGAGAAATGGTTATGAAATCATAATGTGTGATACGTTGCTGTATTCAAAATGAAAAATTGAGTCATTACAGGGCATACTATATAAAAATACAAGGTTGATGATATGATGATGTTTTTTAAAATACGAAACGTCGCAGGAATATTCTGCTAACATTATCGTGCAGTCCTTAAAAAGTGGCCAAGGCAAAGTACTATTTGTTTTACTTTTCTTCTGAAAATTAAGCTAGGAGAAAATAAAAACGAAATTTCAAAATTTCGGTTTTTCTCGGATATCTCCGAAACTACTCGGAATATCGAAACTTTCTAAATGGTATATTTTTAGCCACATGAATTCACTACTTTTCTCTAATTCAATTGACCTCAAATCACTTACCGTTTCCGATATTTCTATACTGTTTATTGTTATCTTGGACACAGTGTATTATTTCGTGAAAGTTGATATGAGTCAAAACGGTTTTTTAGGAAAATAGTATCAATAGATGCACAAAGAAACTTAAACATTCATTTTGAATCGTTTCGCAACGAGATGCCTATTTCCAAACTTTCATAATGACTGTCAAGTGTATATTGGAATATTGAAGATCAATCTTTCTCCAAAATGATAAAAATACCTGAGGTCAAATTGCAGAATGATCTTTGTTTCCGAAACTTTTTGTCCAAGTTAGAAACTAACTTACCGTATCGAGGAGCAAAGTGCCTGGGACTCGAATAATTTCAACCCGGCTCAACTGCAAGTATAAAACCTTTGTCTAAGTGAAAAACTGTTGACTTGTAACCACTCCATATCGTTAACAAAGCCCCAAGCGGTAAAGGAACATCTCATGTATCAGTTCTCTGATTACTTTCTTATCATCAATACCTCAACATGAAATGAGTTTTGAGTATATTGCAATAAGTTTTGAGTGTATTTTATCCAATTTCGGTAACCACATGATTTCAATTTATTTTATCTCAATTGTTGCAATAAACTTGAAAGCCACAACATTTCTGAATACATAATGAAAAGACCTTTCAAACGATATATCACAAGCCTATACTACCCATTTAAAAAAAATCATTTGGCTCTTACACACTGTATATCGATTGTATATAAAAATGTGTTTCCTTGTAGATCTTCACTCAGGGTCACGTCACGGGCGATGTTTCCATTGAGAAGCCTTGTATTCAGGTTTAAAGAATATCTGTCAGTAAGCTTGTTTTTCAGAATGTGTAATCCTGGTTCATTTACGGTTCAACTGAATTAACATATTGAAAATATACAGAGTCAAGTTTGAGAGTTATATCACTTTCATGTCTTGATTGCATCTCATTAACGCTTCCGTATATCATCTCATAAGTCTGATATTCGCCACGAATTGGATTGCTTTGAGGGTAACCTCGTAGTTGCATCGTATATCACATACACAATCTCATATCGGAATATGGCTAGTAATTATATTTCAACAATGATTAACGTACGGATCTAACATTCTTGGAAGTCTCAAACGCAGCCTGAAAGCATTTCAATTAGTAGTTTGATTCAGTACTAAACTGAAATGAGAAAGGAGGTATTGTAATTTTCATTTGAAGTGAAGTTTTTCTAGAAATAAAAGCTTGCATTTCACAATAGTCTAGAACTGTTCACTGTTGATACAATTTAAGTTGACTGTTTGATTTACTAGAGTTCCATTTTATCATGAAGAACAATCCTTGGAAAATCAGAACAAATTGGGTAATGCGTTTTTTCATATGAAGTCGAAGAGACAAAAAACCTTTGATGCATTATTTCACAAATGAAATTTACCAGTAAAAATGATAAAGTGTTGGGCATTTTTTTAGACTCAGCTAAAGCTTTCGACAGCATTTCACATGATAAACTTTTGAAAAAACTCTCTCTTGAGAGAGAGACTCATACAATGAATGTCAATATATATTATATTCTCCTATTCACTATTATATTCTCTCCTCAATTTCTTATACTATCAGTTTAGTCTCTCAGCTCCTCATAATTTTAGATTATTTTCTTTATTATTATGTTATTTAGTCTTATAATATATCGTATACCAAATGTTCAAACACTATTAGTTAATTAATACCATTCAGGCACAAGTATGATCTCATTCTGAGATCAGGTGCACTCAATTTGTGAAAAAAAAATTATTGTAATGAAGTTGTATCATTATTATTATATCGCTGTTATCATCAGTAAAATTGTAAACAACGTTATTACTTAGAAACTAGCGACCCTCTCCGGCCCCACACTAAATTTTCATTTCTGTCGTACTGTATTATCATCTTGTAACTAATTAAACGAAGTCTGATATAATTCGCTTCAACAAAAGGGAATTCGCAATAATTAATTTCAGTTTTGAAATAGGTGGATATCTTTTCTGATAAATAAAATGGAAACAACCTCTGCAGTAGAATGATAATAAAGAAAAAACTTCTAACTCGAAGCACGTTTCACTGAGTCAGCATCATCAGGAGATTAAAAAAATTTAATTTGACATTGAAATTGGGGCCATTTATTGAGTTGTTTATTGGTTTATTTCAAATTGTAATATCGCAGTGAATACTAATCCAATTTGCCAATGTTACGCAAGTCGATTAAATCTGTCAGCATACAAATTGAGTGATCGAGATTCGATGAAGTCGACGAAGGCCGTTTTTGCCTGGTTCAGATTGGCGAAGGTTCTACTGGTGGGAAAGTTATTAAAGAGTTTCAAAAGATGGAAGTCTTGTAATATGGTGTCATGAAGAGTGTGCAGACAATAAAGATGATTTGTATTTTTATTGTTCAAATTGTAATTAGTTGTTGGTTAAGTTGTATTGTTATCTAAATATCACCAAGTTTAGTTACTTTTTCACATAAATTTAATCCACTGTTTTACCTGAATATATGTTTTTTTTTTGTTTTTTTTATTGACATTTTCTATTGCGTTACAATTGTCCCTAAAGCTGTTAAAACTGACCCCCTTAAGGGTACAATTGTAACATTTGACACAAATACATAATAGACGTGTTAAATTCAAAAAGTGTTTGATTTCAGTTAGATACATATTTTAACCTTAATAAAGAATGCTTATTTTATCAGTAGAGCTTCGTTCGATCAAAATATTATATTTAATTTGCGAGCGTTGTCAAAATTGTTACAATTGACCCCACTCTCCCCTAGTTCTACAAATGAAAGTATTCGTGCTTTCTTATTAAAAAGTTACATTGATAAAAATTTCACAAGTTTTCGTTATGATTTGATTCAGATTAAATGGTTGTTGTTAATTTGAGAAAGACAGTCTACAGCTTTCGAACAGCTGTATTTGCTTTGTCAAAATTCCAGAAAATGTATTCATTCATTACCGTCACTTCACCTCATGTGTTTGTCTTTGGTGCTACTTCTAACCAACTGGAATCAAAACGACCCTGTATCCGTTTTACATTAAAAGTATTCTCTTTGATCCACCCCGACCTGTGAACTTCGTACCCTTTGAAAGAATTTAATGGAAAAAAGTTTGATCCAATAGTAGTCTGACCTGAAGCTTTTGATGTTATTTTCCATGATTCAGGATCGAGCTTATCTCACGTGTTATTCCAGGTTACTTGAATAGTAGAAAATATTACAGATACTATGATGCGTACTTCTCATAAAAAATAATACATTTGAATCAATAGGATGAATTTTAAAAGGAAAAATACATTTGACGGAAATAGTAACTTTCAGGTCGTTTCAAAAGTTTTGTCCGTTTTAATGGGTCTACGTCAAACTGTGATATCTCAGTGAATACTTATTCAATTTTATCGAAATGAACGCAATTTGAAACATTGCACTTTTGCTAACGTAACAGGAGTCAATTAATTTCGTCAGCATAAAAATTGTGTGCCCGCGAGTCGATGAAGTCGAGGAAGGCTTTTTTTGCCTGGTTCAATAAAACTTTAAAAAAATCCCATTAAGAAAAACAAGGTGAAATTAAATTGAAGGGGTTATATTTTATTAGGAGTATTTAATTTTTTGGGAAAGGAAGTTTTTGGCTTTCTACTACTTCGTCTTGATACAAAATATGTGGGAATCTTCCAAAGAAAGGAAGGAAGCAATCATTTTTCAAAAAATGAAATATCATCAAACATAGATGTGTAGATCATTCAAAGAAGTAACTTTTAGACACAAAATGGAAGAAAAATGCCTTCTGAAACAGCTACTTCCATATAAACATTGAATTACACGAAAGAAAAAATTCTTTCGAAACAAATACTTCTATATGAACACTGAATTACACAAAAAAAACACTTTTCTCCACTAAATTTGTATTCCAAACGTTCGTTTTAGATTTAGCCCACCAAGACTTGTTTTCAGATTTTGATTTTCAAATTTTCATTTGAATTCCTTTTCATGAAATTCTAAGAAACAAAATAATATGGAAGCATTGAGATATTCATCATAGTAGGACATGAACTTGATTAGTTGATTTATCATATCCTCGAGTACAAGAGCAAATATAACAATAACCATCGGTCGAGTACTTGATAATAATCTAGCTTTCTAGCATATTCCACTGTTTGGTATACTCGTACAATGGTCGAAACAAATGCCAATAAAACATTATCATAAACCTTGAACAATGAACTATAAATGTATCTATCAATGAGGGCGAGTATTGAATACAACGTAACAAAATAAATAAAATTGACGGTCTTTGCTTTGTCATTAGACATCTACAAGGTAAAGTTTCAATTCACTTCTTGATACCTCTTTCAATTAAACTTCTCGATAATATCAGAAGGCGTATTTTTACGTGAGAAACCGATATACCGAATTAATATTATGGCTAGAGATTGTAAACTCAATGTCAGATTCACTTTTGAACAAAGTTGTTGCCATAGCTTGTCCAATTCGTTAAAAACACACTCTGCCACCATCTCATTTTTTGTTTTTAGACATGAGTAGCTATAGTGATGAAAGCAGTACTAGCACCAGCAGCAGCAGTGTTAAATTCCATTTTTACTTTGAAGGTGAGTTTGGTTTCGATAGGCAGGTGGTTTTGGGAAAGACGGGCTACACTCTTGAAAACATGTATCTGGATACTGTGTCCAACAAGTATGTTACTAACATCCATCAATATGTTGCCAACATTTTGTTGGCCGGTCTTTATTTATCTTAAAGCTGCTCCGGTATTGTGGGACATTGAATTCGTATATGGGCTTGGGTAAATCTGAAGTAGCACCGACAGCAACAGTGTACAGTTCCATTTTTAATTCAAAACTGAGTTTGGTTTGGACAGGCAAGTGGTTTTGGTTTAAACGCACAACACTGTTGAGAACATGTATCTAGATACAAGTTGCTGTGTCCAACAAGTATGTTGCCACCATCCATCGGTATGATGCCAACATTTTCTTGTCCGGTATGTTTAGGAACGGTCTTCAGACTGAAATGCTCTTCGAAATCACTTCTCAATTTCAACAATGCTCGCCAGAACTTATTTCTCAATGATTCGTCCGATATATGTTGAATTTCTTTTTCAAACCTTTGGTTCAACAAAAATTGTGAGAAGGCTGTCGCCTCCAAAATTCACGCCTACCAGCAGTGGCACAAAAATCCCAGTGCCGAAAACCGAATTAGGTTTGTTTAGGCTCGCAACAGCTGCAAACTTAGAATAAATGGAAGCAGAGTGTTTCACAATCAGAGACTTGGGGATAAACTGCTTGCCAATCCCAACAGGTTTAGATCCTTCTGGTCGGTAGCTAAAGCTGTTAATCGAAAGTATACAAAATACCCAAATCCACAATACAAGCGGATGGTTCAATTGCAACAGCCATATAAAAAGCAAATCTACTAACTGAACAATTTGCGTCCCACTTCACAGTTTATTTTCTGGGGAAAGCACCACCCACTATTTCCACAGTAGAATCCACAATACAGGAAATAACTCGGTGTCACTGTTTTCCGAGTTTGAAAGCCGTGGATTTTTGGAATTTCTTCCTGACGTTTCGCTGGCGCGAGTGGCTAACTTCTTCAGAGGTTTAACCATCATGGCTTGCTGTCCGATGACTAACTTTTAGGCTTCGTAAAGCATATTTATGCCTTGTCAAGTAATCAGTTGTATTGGTACCTGTATTTGTACCTGGAACATTACCTGGAACGTCAGCAAGAAATTCCAAAAATCAACGGCTGTCAAACTCGGAAAACAGTGACACTGAAAACCTTAGCCCCGAAAGTCCATTTTGTTAACGAAAAATTATTATTAGTTTTTCTCAGTTATACTTTTACTTAGGTTTACTTAGGATCAAAATTATATAGCGTCATTCCAACCGACCTGAAATTGATTAATGTCCAGAAACTTTTCATCCCCAAACTGAAGAGGTGGATTAAACAAACACCGAGACTGAGAATCCATCTATTTGTTGATGTTACAAATATCCACTATTTATGTGCAGAAAGCGACAAATAATAAAAAACCAACCTTATTATTATTATATGTATTTGTTTATTAGTTCGTATATGTTATTAAAATTATGCATTTGCTAGTATGTGACAATAAGCCAAATTGCCTTAAATGAAAAAACAGAAATGTACATTTATTATATTGGGAAAAAGGTTACAACACCACTTCCAAGGTCCATCCTTCAGTGGTTGCTGCAATTTATTTACCATTTATATGTATACGCACATTTTTAATGTAACTAATCTTATATAGCAAATAAATCATTATTATTATACATCCTCAACAAAAAAGGTCTCTTGCTTCTTTCTCATATAAGTCTCAGTTTTTGTCTCTAACTTCACCACGTTTTAAAGTAAGTACCATATTTTCCAAGCGATTTTTCCGATAGTGGACCTATCCATAATATCACACTGGGAAAAATTCAATTAGTATTGTTCTTGTTACCAGAGTGACTCATTGTCATCGTTTTGTTCTAGAATTAAACTCCAAAAGATATTTGGATGAGTTTTCATTAATATCGACTTTTGTAGTCCTTTCATTATCATTTAGGATATTTTTCTTTACATCAACGTACAAGAAATCTTTTTCGTAGATAATTTCATGATGTATAAACAGATTATCATCCATTATCATCCATTTTATCATTAACCTTATAGTTCCGGAGATCTTTGAAACTAGCGACCCGCCCCAGCTCCGCACGGGTGCAATGCTGATACTAAATATTAATTCACCCACCAAAAATTTAAGGGCATGGAGAAACAGTAATGAAAAGATAAATTTATTGTATGAACGCGCCTTTTTCCTCACGGCTATCGCCTCTGTTGGCATATTCAAAAATCCTTTCTTATTGCACATCTACAACACAAAACGAACCTAAATAAAAAATTTCAGCTTCCGAAAATATAGCGGTACGGAAAACAGTAATGAAAAAGTAATTCTTATATGTAAACGCTCCCCTTTTACCCCCACGGGGGGTAAAAGGGGAGAATTTTAGCCACCTCCTGATGATGCTAATTTGTTTAGCGAAATATGCTTCGAGATGAAGTGTTTTTGTTCAGGTGTGGAAAAAGTGTTCTGAATAGATTCATAATGTAGTATTTGGAAAGCAAATTTAAGGAATACGATATCAAGCCTTATCAAATCAATACGTTAGATACCTCAAGCATTCCATGCACATTATTATTACCGTTGGCACTTTAGAATTCGAATAATATCCTAGCAAAACTGAATTATCGCGCAAAAAAATGAATTCAAGCGGCCTGACAAACCGATGCGACGTATGATAGTTATGAATATAATTTTGTTTTTATCCAAGGTTATTACTAGTAGCTGACTTTACTCAAGAAGTTGCTATGGCATGATATGACGTAGTTGGAATACATTTTCTACCTGTATTTCTATATTTTTATGACTGTGAAAGATTGAAAAACAAATCTGTTAGGAGTTAGTCATAACAATAAAATGAACATTTCAGTGAGGAAGCCATATATCCAAGCCATATCTCAATAGGGAACAACACTTGACATTTATGTGTGAAAATGAATTTTATCGTTTATGGGGTATTTTTACTTCATTTTTTCTCAAAATGCAATAATACAGTCCATACTAACGGTGGCGTTTGAAATAGCTCAAAACAAGTACAAATGTATGGCCAAGTCCATAGCAACCATGTACATCAATGAAACAGATACATTTGAGATCAAGGATAGTATTTTGAGTGATTACTATGGAGTTCATTGTTTATACAAAAAATTAAGTATACTAAAGTTCTTTGGAACAAGTTTTACTATAAGTGTCTTCTTATACTCAAATGTTTCCTATGATTAAATTGAATAATTTCTACCAGTTTGACCGTATATTCGTGAAACATAATATATAAAGTTTCTGCAGTTTGAAGCATTTGGATTAAGTAACATTGGACAAACTCACCTTATTGGTGTTTGAATCGTCAGACTGTAGGTATTTTATTTTCATTTGTTTGTCAACTGCCGAACCTTATCTACCACTTTTACAATCATTAAAATTTTGTGTTAATGATCTTGGTCAATAAAAGTTTATGTTTGTTTCAGGAACACTACCTACGCGATAATGATTTTATTGCTGTTTTTCAGATGCCCATGCTCCTTAACTTTGATGATGGATTTTATTTGTTGTAAATTAAAAAGGGAATATTTTCAGGTGAGATTAGTTTTTGGGAAAAAAGCTTTTTGGCTTCCTACTTCTCTATGATTAAATAAAAAATCTGACAAACTTCCAAAACTTATGGCTGAGATTAACTAAACTAACTCTATGAACTAACCTGTGACAAGAGCAAAATTGTCTCTTTCGCGACTTAAAGTGACTCAAAGTCGTAATCTTATGCGAGAAATAAATGTTTCTACCATATTGTAGTAGAAAAAAACTTGTGTATGATCTACACATTCATATGAAGGTTTAGTACTTTCTTCCTTTCCTTGTCTTTCGCGGTGACATAAAGTCATGTTCTTGTGAGTAAAAATTTTCTCCAGTGAATTGTACCATTACTCGTTTATTAAATGAATTATCAGGTGTTATTTAGTATAATTGCCTGCTTGTACATTTGGCCATCTTTTGCCTACTTAAAAAAAAATTCCACCTATACTTGAAATTTGAATGGAATCCGTTGGTAACTTTTCAAATAGCCCAAGTGTCATTTGATATACGATCGACCGGCTGTGCTGGTAAAACCTGTAATACTACCGTTTTGTTTAGACAAAAGTCAATGCCAATTAATCGAAAGTACTTATTCTTTTCACATAGTTGAAACGTAATACGCGTCCAACCGACAACAGATCGGACGGGTAGGGCCATGTCATATATCCATTCAAATAAATCAGGTAGCAAATAAAACTTGTTTCGAAGGGTTCTCATTTCGCATATGAAGACACCTTACGTCTTTAGGGGCCAAGAATGGATGACCAGTGTCCAGTAAATATTATGTAAATCAGGATAAGGGCATGTTAAGGGATCCTTATTCAAATCCAGTCTTGTATTCTTTTTTCGTGGGAAAACATAGGGATAAGAGCTTATGAGAACTTTGTGTCTAGCGTATGCATTGAATCCGACGATTTATTGCGTTGGCTCAAGGAATTTGCATTATTTTTCTTTCCGGTATTCAAATATGCCGTATATTTACCCGCAAAATCAATTTTGTCTAACCCGGATATGTGTAAACTTTGATGGTAGGGTGACTGCTTACCTGATGGTTTTTACGGAAGAATGGGATTGATATGTACAAAAGATATCTTCACTGTTGGGTTCAAGGTCGAAATAATAGCGTTTTATTCTATAATGGGATATGCAATCGATATAGAAGTCAAACCAAGTTTGTGGAAAGCATGCGATGACAAATATTTGACCCAACCAAAAATTTCAACTGTGGTTTGTTATCAAATATACTCAATTGTTTTTGTATATGTTCAGCAATTATATTCAATATAGAGTTGAAAGTTACATTGTACAAATTTGAGTTCCTATGTTTATGAACTAAACAACAGGAATAATGAAGAGGAGGGAAATTGAAAGTAGAAAAAAGTGGAAATACAAGATATATAATATTGAAGGTATTATATAGAAAGAAAAAGAAATGAAGAAGGATAATTGAATTAAAGCACTTATTGAAATTAAAGGAAAAGTAAACAAAACGATTCAAAGTACTCAAAAAAGACAATGCCAAAACCAAATCAAATTTTTCTCTAGAAAATTATCGCGATTTCTGAAAAATTTACATTTGGTTAATGGTCATTTTCAGTAGAGGTAGAAATTCTTATTTATATTGTTCCAAAAAGGCACATGTCCATTAACGAAATAATCATAATGTCATTATGCCAGTAGGCATCAGAGTGATCAGTGTATATTTGGTGGTTTTGAATAAATAATAATAATAATAATATTTATTTACTTCTCTCGTCAAAAAGTATAAAAATTTATTTTACAAAATAGTACACAGTAATAAGGAAGGCTTCCATAGGTTGTAAAACATAAATATAATGCATTACAAATTCAAAAAAATTATATTTTTTAATTTCTAATACACAAATGATAGGGTGAAGAACTATTGATCTGCAAAAAATTCATTGATGTTATAGCATTTTTTTGATTTGATTGGCTTTCAATCGTGGTTTAAAAATCGAAATGTAAGGTGAGTCTTTTATTGTGCTGTCTAACATATTGAAAAATTTTGGTCCAAGGTGAAGAAGAGTTTTTTGAAAAAATGCGGTTAGATGTGCAGTCGCTACCAATAAGTTTTTCGATCGAGTTGAGCAACCATGATTAACA
>WOGR01007054.1:0-12637 GCA_015342045.1 Leptinotarsa lineolata
GCCGGACAGATGCAGAAGGCTGTCATTTTTGGCTCATTGCGTTTGCTCAGGGCACATGGTTCTCGGAGCCAATGATCACTCACCCCACGGCGTGGGGGTGGTGGTTGGTTGATAATGCTGGCGTGCCCTCCTGAATATATCGGGGCTTCGGGGGATAGGGTTCGACCAGAGCAGCCTTAGGTAAAAATAATAATAATAATTTTGAATTGTTTATTGTTTGTTAGTGAAAGAAATATACATGTTAATCAATAGCAATGACAAATGAAAGGAAAAGTTTCGGGTCTGTTGACCCATTCTTCCACACTTTCCTCGCAAGGCGAGAAAAAAAGTAAACTGAGAAATAAATACGAAGAATACAAGAAAAAATCGAAATACTCCTAATCAACACGAGCTAATGAAAAAAACCTTCCAGATATAATAGAATCAAAGACCATCGAAAATAAACAAGTGACTATTACTGCTGTGATAAAAGTACTTCTCTCTAATTTTTTCTAAGAGGCATAGAAAAAAAAAGCGAAATTTAGAAATTTTTGGTGGAAATAGCATCAATAGAAGACTCAATTGAATAATATCAAGAAATAAATATGCCTCGCCATCCTAGGCACGTAAAAGCCCAGCATTAGTACAAAATTATCTAATCTTTTACAGGAATTTCAGTTAAAACAAATATTTTTACCACATATTTATTTCGAATACAACTTATCTCTCAGAATTTTACCATTTCTCAGTAGAAATATATGAAAAAAAATCAATTTTTCAATATTTCTCATGATTAAATTATGCTGTTACAGTTACTGAGGTCAAAAGGTCAGGATAATAAAACATTGGTGTCAATTCTTCATCATAAGAACAAGTTACCTACTAGTATAATTTTTATGAGTTGCTACTTAAGTATGTAATATCACCCTGCACATAAAAAATACTTTCTCACCACATATTCTGAAAAACCTTTTAGGAAGAACTAAATAAATTTTCATTCATTCAAAATGATCTGAGTATAACTTGATACCGTGACAATGTGTCTCAATATGAAAGAAATCAATAATGTCCCACACAATAATTAATTTGCAACTCATTATATCTGATTCAATTATAAGTAAATCGATGCATTCACCAAAAACTAACGTCTGAGCATTCACCAAAACACATGGTTGACGCATTCGCCAAAATACCGTGTGCGCATTCGCCAAATACATTGTAGATGCATCCGCCAAAACATTGCATTCGCGTTCTCCAAAAATTATTGCAGGCCCGTTCCCCAAAAACAATAGTAGGTGCATTCGCCAAAACTGCTATAGCGCATTCGCCAAAATTATGTATGTAATCATTCCCAGCATCTGAAATTGACAACCACTACGTCTTGAAACTTAATTATTAAAGTTTGCCAACCCATCAAACTTTTCAATCGGATAACACAAAGTAAACCATTCATCAATACATCATTTCAGTATCTCGATGCTCAGGCGAAAGCCGATGTGTTTCAATTCAATTTTTGATTTTTTCATGGATTACTTTTCTAGATAATTTTTAGTCATCTCTTCAGGTGTCGTGAGGGAACATTTGATTGGATATATTCCACGTTTCTGACTTTCATTTGGGGAATCATCACTGAAATGTTCAGGGCCAAGTTTACAAGATGAAAAAATTACCTTCTTGCATGAAATTTCTCAGTTCACTATAGAAACAGACAAATTAAACAGTTGAAATATTTCATCATTCATGATACTCTCTTAATTGAAAACATACATCACAGTAAACTGGCAACGTGGCTAGATTTATAAAAAAAGTCGCATCTTTCTTTACAACACCTGTCATTTTTATTCCATAAGAAAATTTACCACCTTTTGGACTTATTTTTACTCGAGAAGAACGTGGGAGTCAGATCTGACGGATAAAGGGATATACGTGTAATTCGGACTCTATTTAAATCATGGATTTTATTTGCATGATAGTATGTCTTTTTGAAACGAATTTTTGCGTTTTCTTTCCGTGAGTTTCATTCTCGTAGATCATCGATAAGTAATTCTCTGATATTGCCCTATCCTTTTCTAGATTATCAATCAATCAATAGTTTCATGTAACAACATATTGGATTTTCTAAAACTTGGTGAAGTAACCATAGTGATTTAATAAAGGGTCTTCCAATAAGAGTTTTCGAATATTTCCATTTGCTACCCGTCTTATCTTTTTTTCTTATTCTAGTCTTTTAGCATTGGAGAATTCAGTACAATTCAAACTCAAACGATGATACAACGTATTTACACCAATAAAACATTACCTAACCATTCAACAATTGAAATAAGAAATCAGAAGAATAACTTGTGAAATAACTCTACAAATGCGTTCAAGAGGAATAGAAAATTTCAAAAAAAATAATTGTATACTACTTGAAAAGTCGTGGCGGTCATTTGGCAGATATTGTAATATCCCATATGATTGTACATTGTCTAGCTACGCACTGCCACGAATACATTTTGAGTACTTATATTATAAAACTTCAAATTCATTATCATCGATCCATTTTGAGGTATAAATCTTAGACAAAACCGATTAATTGAATTTAGGTCCCATCATAAAATCTTCAAAAAATTCCTCATACATTCAAAACAAATTTTGCTAACCCATTCCGTCGAACACGAAGAATTTTTGAATAAAACTCAAAATTCCTGCTTGAACTAATTTCGACAGTTCTTAACAAGGGAGTCTGACAAATTCTCAACAAAAAATAATAGCTGTGCATTCCCCTCTTTTGAAATATTTTGCTGTGAAAATTTTCAGTGTAGGGTTTCCTTTCTTTGGAATTCTAAACTGGCATTGTCTTTTCAAGTGTAAACCTTGTAAGTGTCTTCCAAAACGATTGTGATTTCAAACTATCGCTTTTCATCGCCTACTTACAGTTTTCATAGCTTTGATATGGATGCATAATATATTTTTATTCGTAGATAAAGAAAATATTCTGTTACCAATTCAATTGCAGTTTCAATTAATAAAGAATATAAATTCCATTGTATCCAAACTTCATACAAATTTTCTATTACATGTCGTTCATTTTAGAGTATTGAAAATGGAAAGTACCGAATATCAGGAGACAAATGTTCTCAAAAACTATACAAACTTACAAAAACAACATGAATTTGTGGAAAGTAACGAAAGTGATTACTCACTGCCTGTTTCATTGATTTCTGGGTGAGCCTTACCAGAAAGCAGGTCAAGGGTAGAATGAACTATTAAATAATCAAGGTAGCACAAAACCGTTGCATCGAAAGTTTTTCTACGATGAAAATGAAATCCAGAATGATTTAATCCATCAATTGCCATGAAATTTGCAATTTTGAGAGTCTTCCAAATATTATAAATGATAAATTAACAATTATTGAGTGTTTTATTATGTATGTATCCAAATTGGTGCTGAAGAGGCAATAAGGCAAGCGACTTATTCCGAAACATCGAATGCCTGCATTGAGGATCACAGTAAGTCATCTCCTCAAGTTGAATGAAGGATTCGAAAGATCCCATTCACAACAAGACGAAATCAACTCGAGTCTGGTAATGAAGTTTTATTTGCGTAGGTAGTAATTAAATTAAATCTTTGAACGATTTTATTTCTCTTCCTGGAATCCTGCTACAATTACTATTGGCACTCTCTCGAGTAGATAAAATGATGTCAGGCAGAGATGAAAGACTTTTCCAATACAGAGTAGACACAATGAAAGGACTGGGGTTTATTGACGAGCAATCCATCGTCATCAGTCACATTATTTCATATGAAACGGACGAATGAAAACAAGCTTCCAGGCAGTTTTTGTCAATATTTAGTTCATTGGAGTCAATTGGTGTGTGCCAGAGTTTATAAATATTCTGTCTCTATTGGAGTCTATTTGACAGATTACTTTTCACCGTGCGGGTGTGTTGTAGTGATAAGAACAGCCAGAAATGAAATTTGAAATACGTATGTGGCAGTATTTATGTTATCCATATGCCTTGTATCAAATAGGTTCATTCTTATTCTGTTGAGACTTGCTCAAGAATGATTCAAGCATTCTCTGCATTGAACCAGGTGAAATCGTACCAGCTCAACATTTTTCCCGTAAAGTTTGATTTATTTAGTCAAAATACTTGCATTCTAGGGCGATCATACGATTTTTCGATAATATTTTCGCAGTACAATTTTTTTTAGCCTGAAAATAGGCCTTAGTTTCGATGATTACCTCTTTATCGGTGCGAAATTTTTTTCCAGCGAGCATTTTCTTGAGGTCTGAAAACAGAAAAAAGTCGCTGGGAGCAGATCTGAAGAATACGGTGGAAGCGAAAGCAATTCGAAACCCAATTCTTGCAATTTCGTAATCGTTTTCATTGATTTGTTACATGGTGCATTGTTTTGATGGAACATCAGTTCCTTTTTCTTCAAATGGTACCATTTTTCCGCGATTTCGACCTTCAAATGATCTATTATTGCTATATAATAGTCGTTATTGATGATTTTCCGTTCACTTTTTTTCGATCTCACGTAAGCTTCCGATTGTCCAGACCTAGATCATACTGAAACCAAACTGTACTCACTGGGAATTCATGGAAATATACTGAAGTGGTTCATGTCATTTTTGAGCCATAGAAAGATTATTGTGAAACTCAATGGGGCACGATCTGAATTGCATAACTTCAATCTAGGAGTACCACAAGGATCTATACTGGGTCCATTGATTTTCCTCATGTTCATCAATGATTTTTCAGAGTATATGAATGCCGATTGCTTAGTACCATATGCTGATGATGTATCTGTTGCGTTTCACAGTGAAAATGGATGTGAATTTGATGAGAAAGTTAACGAACTTCATAATGAATTCAGTAACTTGTGTGTCTCTAATCGATTGATACCTAACCACAATGGAACCATTCTTATGCATTACTCTATAAAAAACAATAGTATGGTCCCGAAAATAAGTATACGTAACGCGACATTGATTACATCAGAATTTACGAAGTTACAGGCACGTTCTTGGACTCCAATCTATCCTTTAGAACTTGTATCGATCATATCAGCAAGAAAGTAAATAGTGGGTATTATGCCATTCTGAAGATGGAGAACATCTCCAATAGGCTTCAACTCATCAATATTTACTAAGCCCTTATATATCCCCATATATAGTTGTCTGGGCTAATGCAGTATCATCTCAAAGATTGCTAATATCACAAAAAAATAATACGCCTGATCTTCGAAATCAAACGTACAGATTCTTGCAAACTCTACTTTATCGAATACAATATCATCACTGTGCCATGTATATACATCATGAAATCATTATTGGCAATTAAGTTACAACTCTCTAACCTCCCGACAAGTGGTGATAATCACAAATTCAATATACGATACGGTACTCGTTTGCAGATACTACAACATAGAACAACCCTGTTCGACAATGCCCCTTTCGTTACAGGGGTTCAACTATACAATAAGCTGTCGGAGGATATTGCGAGTGAGAGAAATAACAGAAGTTTCAAAAATTAATTGAGAAAGCTTCTAATCAATGTTCTCTTGTTTTGACTGTTCCAATAAGATTTGAATTATGATCTGACTGGAATGAATTTATTATTATTATTATTACTGATACCATAACCTTGTCAGACGACTGTTCACCACGTTCAGTCCACTAAGATGATTTATTCTATCGGAAGCCTTCCCAAGATCTATGTTTATTATCGTCAACGTGACTTTTGGTTGTTGTTGATTATTGAAAGACTGGTTATTGTGGATCGCTTTCCCAAAATTCTGTTGGTTGACTGAAATACGTGGTTTGACTTGAGGAAGTAAATGGTCATACACAGACATTTCGGAGCCGTTGGAGAAGTTGCATAAAATAGAGATAGGTCGATAGTTTTCAATACTCCCAGATTTGAGAATTGGACAAATCTTTGCTCGTTTTCATGGGTCAGGAAGGTGAGATTGTTCCAAAATTGTATTTAGAATTTTAGCCTTAGGAGAAGCAAAAGTGCATAGAAAACTAGAGATGAGGTCTATCTCAGATGTCATTTCATTAGATAGTCTACTGAAAACCGATATTATATTTCCTTCGGTCAGAAATTAGATACATGATTTGATATGTTAGAAAACTGAGTTCTACTGAAAAAATTGCAGAACTATCGATTATAACCTGTGGTGAGTCTAAAGACTGTATTTTTTTGTTGAATAAAATCACAGAAGCTTCTGGGGTCATTACAGACATTTGCTTGAACATACTCTAAATAGTTTTCATAAGCCACTTTAACTAGGCTTTCCACTAGGCTTCTAATGCGAGAGAAGTTACAGAAGTACGTTTGATTTTCTGTTTTTCAAAGCGTGCTAGGTACTAGGAGAAATATTTGACATCATTACCATAGCAACATGAAAATTTCCTACTCGTACATATATAGCAAGGAACATACAGATCTTACACTGAATACAACTTTTTGTAAAATAGTTCGCATATATTTTCTACATTATCAGATCCATCAAGAAAAGCCCAGTGATGATGTATTGATATAATTGAATATATTTCACCACATATCAGAATTGCCATTCCCAATATCATTCTGAGCCTCGGTTTGAATTCAACAAACCTCTTTTCATGTTAATGAAACTGAAAAAAACTTCTATAACTTTACTCTGAACTCAAATATTTGAAATCCTAACAATGTAGAAACTCTGGAAGACAACAACCCATTTCTCACGAACACCATTTCGAGTTCGTGCCAAACAACGAATCCAAACCAAGATTTTCAACAATCCTTATTTGTGCCGCAATAACAAATGTTTCCCTTCCCTATGCTACTGAAGCTTTTGCAGTTGGACTGCTTCCCAAATAATTCGACACCGTCTAGAATATATTTTTCCGCACACATAAAGAGACGGAAATAAACCCTGAACAACTTGCATACTCGATTATATCCAGTAGAAAACTCGGCATCCTTGAACGGAAAGTTGATTACGATTGTAATAATGTTGTGAGATTGGGAGTGCTAGGGGGTCAGACTGTAATTATCTGAACAAGGTCAAATTTGCTCGCCAAAATAACTCTATGTTTGTTAAACTTCTCCAAGCTGAGATAATTTACTGTCGGTATATTCATGATTGCCAAATCGATCTCAACATATAAGTTTTAACCTTTGAAGTTTTGTTGTTGGTAATTCTCGGTTTTCTAGGGGGACGATATATGATTTGAAAGATGGAAGGAATCTTCAGAAAAGCTATCAGTGTACAGAAAGTGGAGAAAGTGGTCTTTACTTCCTAGTGCCAGAGACCTTTCCATAGTATAGGATCTTCTGGAAAACATCCCGACCGGCGTAATTTCTCCAGTAAAACATAATAGTCAACTTCATCCATCAACACATACATTATATACCTACATTGAATTAGTTGGTGGTAAAAAATAAAGCTGATGATGAAATGGCAAAATAATCAGCCAAATCTATCATCTAAGACAAATGATTATCAAAACGTACGTGGGGTAAAGACACATGAACCGAAATCCTCAATTGGTATCTTTTTAAAAAGTTAGCAGTTCATAATTATAGTTTCACGAGTATTGGAGAAAACTGGAATATTTTTGTTGTAGCAGAATTAGATTTGACGAGAGAAAAATCTGAAAATTTTTCAGATTCAGGGCGTCGAAGAATATCAGAGTTTGTAGTGAGGAAGTATAACAAATTTTTAGTTTCAGGAGTATTGTTCTCGATTGCTCTAGAGTTTTGAAAAAATTATAATGAAATTTATCAGTTTAGACTTCTACTCTTGGACTGGGCACATTTGATTCCACCAAGAGCGGTGCATATCAGAAATTTGAATTCTCTGGAAGAATAAATAATATTAAAATTGATAGCTGGAAATATCAATTATATTAAACAGTAGAACATGAAATGAAATAACAATAAAATGAAAATAAGTAAAAAAACTGAAAATTAAACAAATAAAAATGAAATTGAAAAATTAAAAAAGATTTCAAACCAAGTTACTTCACGACGTTTCGATCGTTTGTATCCACAATCGTCTTCAGGTGAACTATTTCTCCGAGAAATGACTATTTATAGGTCATTCGAACGCTCTCACCTATCTCCTCTTCCCTCTCTCCGTTTCACCGGTTCAACGAAAGTTGTCCGTTCTTCTGCTTGATTACAGGTCTCTATATTTTGTGAATTTCTACGCTATCTTGGCTAAATGCGTCTTTGGACAACGATTATGCAGCTTCTTTGAACTTCCTCTTGAACTAGCGTTTCTCTCTGTGAATGATCTCAGCTTGAAACCACTTGATGTTATGTTGATGAGTCCAAACATGCTCTGCTATTTCCGATTTGCTGAAACATGAAACATTATCTACTACTTTCAAACTTTTCAAAATTGGTACGGCAACTATCTTGTTTTCCCTCTTTATGATTTTTTTCGCTTTAACTGCTTTTTTATATATCCTAATCATGAGGGGTGCACCAAAGAATATTGTCTCCTATCTTTAAGATTTAACATATTGAATTCAGAATGACGTTATTTCATTTTTTGTATTACTTTTTTACATTTGATTTCCTTTCCATATAATGGAGGTGCATAACCACCATCTTGGTCTATTCGTTATAATATATCCAGAGTGATGCCATTATATTTTTCGTTTTCGTATTCGTCATAGCAAACCCATTTGAGATTCACATCATAAGGGAAAATCTCACACTGAAGTGTTATTTGAGTTGGAAAAATGCATCAACTCATGAATCTAGAAATAAAACATCGTCTATGCATACTAACAATAAAAAATCTGAATTTCAAAGTACATTCGACTCTAAATCTCTCAGAAATCGATTCCAATCAGCTTCACCAAACTTTATATATCCACTGATCAAGTTTTCATTATTGGATCTGATCACGTAAAGCGACATGCACCTCTTCTTCTTTTTGGTCTTTGTGAGCGATCGAAATCTCAATGGAACGCGATGGAAAATTCACACATTCCGTTAACGTTGAGCCAAACTCAGCGTTCCATTATAGGATTAAAACTGTGACAGTTATTCTCCATTACTTACCTTGCGACACTTCGTGTGTCGGCTATAGACAGAACCGACCCGGCTATTTCAGTTCAGCGAGAATCACTAGTTTTGATTAATATCATATTCAAATTCTTGCCACATTTGGATAGTCATCTAACGATTCCAAGCTACTTGAACGTTGATCAATGTTGTTCTGATAATAGAGCGACATGCCTTAGTGATTCTTCCATGTAATTCTCCAAGTGACGCAGGTTGAGTTTTATGAACAACTGACTTGAGGTGACCCGATAGGAAAAAAATAGATGGAGTCAAATCTGGTGACTGAGTGGCCACTAAATAGGATCTCTCCTGCCGGACTATTCGTAAGGTTAACTAGTGTCCAGCCAGTGCCTTACTGTAGCTGCATATTGAGGAGGTACCCTTTCTTATTGGAAGTGCAGAAAATCTTCGTTTGGAGCAGAGGTTATCAAACTTATTTTGTTTACATCCCACTTAAAGACTCAATTATTTTCTAGCGACCCCCAGTTTTTTTTACTTTACTACATCTTAAGAATCACAATCGCAGTCATTATTTTAATATTTAAATTATGTGTGTCAACTTTCTGATGAGGGTAATGTAGAACACCATTTTGTAGTAGGAGACCTTATACTCATGTCACCGCGTTCGGTAATCTGCAACCGATTTCTCTTTTTAGTTAGCAACGTAGCCACAGCACTAAATCTACGTTCACACAAATACGACGATGGGAATGTTATCGAAAATCGTTGAACGATGGACCACAATCCGGGGTACAATTGCGGGATTGGCTTTTGTAGCCAAAATTCTTGGTATCCATTTTCGAATTTTATTTTTATTTTTTCGTTCGTTATCAGTTCTATGAGTTCTTCTTCCAGCTGGGGTGATCCTGCTGTGTTGACATTTGAAAAAGGATCCAACACCCAGTCCGGTGTTTCCAATTTTAAAATACCCTGGAATCATCTGTCAAGTACGCAATATCATTCTCTGAAGTGATGAGGTTGTCGTGCAATTCTTTGTCTTTGTTTTCCAAGAACTCTATTACAGGGTCAAACAGTTACCTCTTGATAACCAACACACTTCTGTGTGAAATAGCAATCAGTTGAAATCTTCATTATTAGCAACATAAAGCTGATTAAATAATTTGTCATTTGAAGAGCTGTTTCGGATATTATTGACTGCTTTGATGATATATTGCAGTGATTGAGAGAGGCGTTCACTCTAATTTTTCGCAACCAAATGTTTCCTATGAATGACGCAAGGTACAGCAAGTACATCCGTAATTTTATTTTTTTCAGTAGGCTATGAAGCCTTGGTGACGTCCTGTCATAGCCGGAGCGCCATCCGTAGCAGCTGATATAATATTCTTCAGTAGAATTTCTTTTTCATCACAAAATTTTTCCAGTATATTGTATATGGTTTCACCTTTTGTCGCTAGCTAGTCGCTAACTGAATTCACTTGTTTTCGTAATATCGTCGAATGACATTACTGGCTGAGTGGCGCGCGCGCGCTTCTATATGAGGCATCGGGCGGGCCTAGTACTTTCGAGAATGGAGACTAGAAACTTCTCGCTTCGCATTGAAGATTACCGCCATCTATTGTACAGTTTGACAACTATCGGACAGGAAATAGTTGCTCTCTAGTCCCCTAGATGGCACGAGGAAACGCGCGTTAAGCGTAAAGGAGCGGTTAAATTTGTGTTAAACGCAAAAAGCCATTTTTAAATTAGCCATCGCCCCCCTAAACCGCTTCAACGCCCCCTAATCTTCTCTGTGCCCTTTACTGCCCTCCAATAGGCCTCCAGTGCCGGGAGTTATTGCCCACTTTGAGAAAGACTAGTCTAGGACACAAAGAGAAAGAGCGAGAGAGATTTCGTGGCTGTGGTTCTCAGCTGAGTGTATATAGCCCTAGTAGCGGCTTGTAGAGAGACTTCTGGTCCTAGGATGATGGGCGTAAGAACCTGCTGGATCACATAACACTAGCTGGCCAGCAATTTTTTCAGTTTATTGAGTAGGTCTTCAAAAAAAACTAAAAACTTACTGTCGCGAGTCTATATAGCGTATTCTCCTCATTGTGCTGCTGTTTCAGTGACCGACCAAATATAATACTACTCAATTTTCAACCCCCTGCACAATCATCACTCATACCATTGCATAGCATTTGACTTCTCAGTGAATATGGGTTTGCTAATATTATTTTCAGTTAGGGTAGATGTGGTCTTGCGGAGCGAGTTCCTTTTTGTGTCATTGCCATTTTATTTCCCTTCTATCCTAGAAACAGTTTTGTCGCACTGAATAAACACTGCTAGCTCGAAAAGCATAATTTGAGAATTTCCTTAAGCCCACCCTGACTGCCGGTTTGCTAGCATTGGAATGGTTTTCCCTGAGGATTACTCCTCTTATATGTAATTAGCAACCTCCGCATGAAAACCCAGGGCATAAATAGGGTTAACCTGACCAATTTGCTGGATGCAGATTGGAAGCGTGTTGGTTCCACGAAAACATTCAGTTTGCTGTGAATACCAACATTATGCTGGAATATTGCCATTTTGTGAGACAAAGCGAATAATCGAAATGCATCGGCAGTTAACTGGCTAGCATGATGAATTGGTTCCATTTTGTAGAAATCAATGTAAGTCTGATACGCTTACTGACAAAATATATATTTTGAACAAAATTCGAAACATTTACATATTCCAACGTTTCTACGCAGTAGTGTCTGGCAAATCAAGCCGGAACGCGACTACTTTCCTGACTAATGGCATGAGCTGTGTGGCAGGCCAAAGAAATATGGACCGATGACGCCACCAGCCCGAAATCTCTACCAAACATTAACTCTTGGATCTCATGTGGATTGATATCGTCCCAAATTCGACAATTTTGTTTGTTCACGTACCCTTTCATCCAGAAATGGGCCTCATCGCTGTTGTTTTTTCGATGAAAATTAGGGTCAGTTGCCAACTGCTCCAAAGCCCATTCAACGAATACAGGTCGTTTACCTTCAGTTCCGTGGTTAGTTCAATTTTGTACGGGAGCAAGGTTTTTTCACCTTCCAGAGGCTGATGGACAGTGAATCCACAACATTTAGAAAACGGGAAACCGCTTTTTTCGTGGACAAACATCAGCAACCTGATTTTTGAGATGAATCACGTATTGTACTCAAACCAAGTTATTCAATTTTCTCGAAGAAAAACTATATGAATCCTCAAGAGTAAAAAAATCTAATTGTGCTATGTCGCCTTAATATTTTCAGTGGAACGAAAGTCAACATAAGAATTTTTATTTTAAGAATATTCTTTTATATCCAACTAACAACTTAAATTTGATTTCAGTTAACTCCTGTGGATGCTGACTTGATTGGCAAAAGCCTGATTTTTGAGGTAAATCACATATTATAAACCAAGTTATCCAGTTTCTTCTATGAATCCTCAAGATTTAAAAAAAGTCAAATTAAGCTACCTAATCTCACTATTTCCACCAAAAGGAAACTCAAGATGAGAATTGTTGTCTGAATATTGTTTTTCTTCTAGGGATGCTATACAATGTGCCACTTCTCTCATCGCTTTCATACGTTCAAAACGAAAGATTTCTCACGCAGTGAGAAAAATCCGCCATTAC
>WOGR01007055.1:0-12637 GCA_015342045.1 Leptinotarsa lineolata
AAAAGGAATTTCTGGCAAAAAACATAATAATCGGAATTGACAGTAGACAAGCCCTATTAGCCTTGAACAGACAAGGTGTTACCTCAGGGCTAGTAATAGAGTGCCACCAAAACTTTGACAACGCCTCGGTAGATAACAATATTATCCTGAGGTGGATTAAAGGGCACGATAGGAGTAAAGGTAATCGCATTGCCGATTCTTTAGCCAGGAAAGCGGCTGGACTAAGAATCTTAGGACCCATTAACATCTCTGGCCTGATGACTTCGATAATTACGAAACTAGCCAAACGTAACACCCATGCTCAATCCTTGAAGAGATGGGATGAAATCAAAGGATACAGTCTTGCCAGGATCACCCTTGGCGACCCTGAGAAGCTAGAGCCGAAGAAATATCTGGCGATGGCCAGGAAAAACCTACGTTTAACAGTAGGATTACTAACTGGCCACTGACAACTAAGGAAACACCTCCATACTATGGGGCTGGTGGACACACCTCTATGCAGGATGTGTGAACAGGAAGATGAAAGTGTCAGGCATGTCTTATGTGAATGTCCGCCCTCCCTACTCTACAGGTACAGAAATTTGGACGTTTTGGATATGCTCCACACATAATGGCATCAATAGATCTTTCAAACGAATAAAAAATTTCGATGATATCTAACACCCACTTGTTTCATTTGAATTTAAAGATAGGATTATGGATTATGGCAATTTGTTATTATTTTTTTTAAATATTTGAAATCAGCGAAGAAAAAACTGCGAATATATACTCAAGATTTTTCTCATTCTGAAGACGTAGATATATTTTATCCTCCGAAGCGTTAAGATGAGTGTGGATAGGAATTTATTGAATCAATAGAACATTGTTTTTTGTGGAAAATACTTTGAATTTACACACTAACTTATCGGATTGAGTTGAAGAGTTTCCCCTTTTAAACGTATAAAGTTCTCCATTACCATTTTCTTATTTTTTCGGACTGTAGAAAGTGAATGTATCCAAAGACGATTGATAGGCCACTTAGAATTTCAAATCACATCAAATCAGAGAGCGGGGCGAGTTTCTTCAGTCTCTGTTTTGTCTAATCGTTCCGATTTTCGTTTGATTGCTTTTCTTAAAAACGTTTCCCATCGGTTTTTCTCAAGGACGTCATTGCTTGCAAACATAAAGAAATAAATTCAGGAAATTTTGAAAATACTATCATTCTCTACTGCGGTGGAATTTCCTATATCCCGATTTTCATGGAAAAGAAGCTTTTACATAATCCACTATTTGAAAAAATAGCGATAACTACCAGGAGATAGTGATAGCAAATCACCGCCAACTATCTGGAAGTAGTTTTTGTCGATAAGATAACTTAACCAGAGCACCGCATAAAGTTCGACTGGGAACTAGAATGTACAGTATCTGACGACAACGGAATGAAATTTCCGATGGAAAAGTAGTTTTGCGATTTGAAAGTAATTTCTATTCATTTGATGAATGCATTTCCCACATAGATTTCTCAATCTAGGCTAAAAGCATCTTCTTGATAATTCTCTTAGTTCTGTTGGGTATGCAGTGTTTTGAAGTTCGAAAATGAATAAATGTTTCGTTTAGAAGTTAGATATCTTTTTCAAATGTTAGCACTCATTCTAATATATAAAATTCTTGTGTCACAGTGTTAGTTGCCATACTTGGAATAGGCTTGACCGATTTTTATGAAATGTTACATGTATGTTCGGTAGGTCTGAGTCTTCAGTCTATTTTTCATACATTCTCATCACTTAGGGCCTAAGTGATGAGAATGTTCTACCCCAATTTAAAGAAAATTATTTTGTGTTCATTTTTTGTGATGTGGCATTAAAAAATACATTTAACTCCTCAATTTTTACCTTTCTATTACTAACCCTTACTTTTTAATAGTCATTTTAATAATTTAATCATTTTTAACTCTAATCATAGATTAGTTATTCCCGACAGGCGTCTACCGGTCTCTTCTCACTCAATAAACAGCACAGAGTAGCGATGAGAACGAGTCCAGTCTCCTGTCTCTCTTACACACTAAGCCTTCTCTCACTCCCCCCACAGTTTTCGGCCACTATTATTGTTTATCCATCAAGCGTATATACAGTTTGCGATGCCACCTAAGCTGTGAATTATCCAACAGAGTTTTTGAACTCATTGGATTTGCCAGACATACCATCGCATAATTTATAACTGAAGGTTGGATCACTCCGTAATTTGAATCTACCACAGCTGTGCAACAGCACGCGATTTAGTCATTAATAAGTTAATTTAAAACGTCGAAGCCAGCATTTTGAGTGGGGGAGGTGGAAATATATTAATACCACCAATCCTTTTTGGTTGATTTCCGGGTTTTGCCGTGGTCTTCTTTGGTTACAATCTCCAAACGTTTCAACGGCAACTGCGGCAGTCATCCTCAGTGCCGTGGTCGAACTACTCCTCTTGACGTATCAACTGAAACTGAAGTTCTCATTTCTGCCGTGTCAAAAACTACAAAAAAATATTGAAGCTGATCTCACGCGCCAGCTCAAGTAGTGAATCGCGATTTTCAAGGTGTAAGAATTAATGTTTTCCATTTGCTACTTTCAAAAACTCACAACCAGTACACGTAGATATTATAAGTATGTTTGAGTATGAATGTTACCATTGAAAATCAAAGATGCAATTGCAAATGACTTATTTCTCATGACATGCGACTTGCGATCTCAGACTGGTGTCTGAACCCACCTTCAACTAACACTTACACATCTGCATGGATATTGTCTTAAATCTTACGAGTTACTAGTTGAAACTAGCAATTTGTGAAACTGGATCATGAATTCACCTCAATTTCAAAAATCACACTGTGAAACCTGGAAATTGTTGGGGACATATCAACTATTGATTATTTCGTAAAAATAAGTATAGTCAAATATAAAAAAAGGGAATGATGGTATTTCTGTGAATCGTCTGATTACGTTAAAAATGAACATCCTCAAAATATTTGTTGTTTTTTTTTTGTAAAACGGTGCCTAGTGTTTCAGTTACAGAAACCATTACCGCCATATGAAAATAATCTCTCTCTATCAGTGTTCAGGAGACATATAATAAAAAATAAAATTATTCATTAAACTAAAAATATAGAAGTTATGAGCAATTAATTAATTAAAAAATGTATGCATTTTTATAAAAATGAGAATGAAAATAGTTCTCGACACTGTATCTCTTTTTTGTGAATACTTTCTATATTCCATGCTCTGAATTTCCGATTTTTTTTTTGGTGAATTTTCTATCAAAGTTCTACAAAAAACATTTTTGGGCAAAATTCCAATTTGGCAAACGAATTTGTTGTTTTTGTTCATTCCGTTAACCAGCTGACGAACGTCAACCCTCAGAAGTCGAAACTTGTGCGAGCAATGAATTAACGAGGCCTTACCTTTTAATGTGCGATTACCCAGCACGGTGGCCCGGCGGGGAATCGAACCCCGGTTTTCCGCTTGAAAGGCGGATGTGCTAACCTGTACACTACTGAGACTCGATAATTTGACTGATCCATACATCTGAATTGCGAACTTTTTCAAAGTATTTTGGATACATTTTTCCGACCTCTTGGAATTGCCCTCATTTCACCCGCAAAATCCAAATACCCTCAAAAATGACCAAAGAGCTCAAAAATGCCAGCAATTCGGGCAATTGCCCGCCAACCGGCAACACTGGTTATTTTATTATTTATTATTCGCGGTTGCCATATTTTATTTTCGAACAGAAATTTTGATGATATGGTAATTAATTCAGTGATTTGGTAACTTTTGTTTATGCACATGTTCTAAATATAAAGGTCAAATTGTCACAAGCTTGCATAGACTCGCCGAACCAAAACCCAAATTTTAAGCCTAGATAATCATTGTAAAATGTATATAAGCTGTCATGATGTACTTGAGAAACTAGAAACACTAAAAAATTAATAAAAATAATCGAATTATGAAAATGTGATACGGCGTAAATGCTCGTTAATGCTTATTCGATAATGCGAATAGTCTGTTATAAAGTGCCTTCATTTTAAAACTTCCCACCCCTAGTACTTCGTTTAGCAGGGAGAATTTGCCGTAGGCAAAAAACACTTCAATTTAGATCTCGAAGGAAAAGTTTAAAACCAGTGCCAGTGGTAATTCAGGTTTAACCCCGTTACCCCTAGCTACCCCCACTTAATAATTTCAAATGGCACCCCCTATCTTGTAACACATCATTTTAAAGATCAAAATCAGCCTAATAAAAATCCTCACTCAACCCCGTTTAGAAAACTGAAAAAAAAGAAAATTAATTATAATAAAAAATAAAATAATACCTATTGCAATTAAATAAATATACCTTACCTTAGGTGTTCAAAATGTTCACCTTTGGTAGCTAAGCAAAAGTACAATCTATTCACATCAATCAAATGCTATACAGGGCGTGCAGCGTTAAAGAAAAAGGCATAGCTGCTAACGTGAAAGAAAAAACATGATTGCCATCGAGGTATACAGGGTATGTGCAGCGTGAAAAAAAAACATGGCTGCCAGATTAGAAGAAAGAAAAGAGAAAAACATGGCTGCTTTTATCATTTGTCAAATGTTAGGTGGAAAAAGGGAAGCATTTTGTCTTAGTACGGTGACCGGAGCAAAGTTACAACCTCAGCATATGAGTCTTCATAAATGATATTGGGGGGGTCAAGATCATCAACGGGTATTTAGAAATCCATTCGGTATTCATTGATCACTCTTCAGAGTGATCCTTTGGAAAACAAAGCAAATAATTTCCTTCGTGACTATACCTTTGATATAAAACATTACCAAATATATATCGAGATCATAACACGTTTGCGGTTGATTTATCAACTTATCACTTCATGTCATTACATTTGGAAAATGAGTTTCAGTTTGAAGGAATAACAGCCCACACATGTTGGAAATTTTGTCATGATGTCATGAAAAATCGAATCGAAACTTCCACAGAATATAAGCGCATATATACAGAGTGACTCAATGTTGAAAATGCGTCATTTGGATTATTCACATAATCCCTCAAAATCCTTCAAAAATTTTTCTCAGAAAATGAAAAGGTCCTGAAAGTCTCCTCATAACGCCTTAAAATCCTCTCAAAATTTTGCAGAAATAACGCTAACGTAGTCGAAAAGAAAGTTATCAAAGTGGATTTTTTCATTTCTGTGTAACTTTGTTATTCAACGATTCGTCAGAAGTTTTCCATCATCAATCACATGTTGCAATCTCCAGACCAAACGACTGCGAAATTCAAAACATTTTTTCCACTTTCTTCAATAATAGCGGCAAGTGTTTTTCAACTTTAAAAATCTTATAATGATGTTTTACGTATTTGTGGCAGTAGCAGATGAAACGTTCGGTATTACAAGTGTAAGTCAAAATTATGAAATATTTGTTTTAAATTAGAATTTTATCTATCATGGAATTTTGTTGAAACAGTGCTTTAGTCGAATGACACCGAGTTACCATAAATTAAACGATGAATACATAACAAACGAGAAAACTGCTCACACACAAAATGTTTGAGAGTAATTCAAAATTACATTTTGACAGTAATTGCGATATTCAAGTGATATTTGAATTTTCCGTAATACTATAATGACAATAGGGTAATGTGTCATTTGAATCAACCAATAAAAACCGTTTGTCTTCAAATGGACTCAATGACTCAATGCAATTTTATTTTGTTCAATTGAATATAAATTATGAGATTTTTACTTGATTATCTTTTAGGTTCGTTCGAGTTCAAAGGAAAATACAGATATAGATTGTGATGCAAATATATTATACAGCGAGACAGCCAAATACAGATTGCTGAATGCGAAACGAAGTTGAAAATAATTGGAAAATAACGTCGTAAAAATTTAATGCATGGATGTTTTAAGAACTTTGCTATTAATTTTCTTAAAGCGTTGAATTGATATTGTCAAAGTTGTCCCATAAGAAAATATGAAATAGTGGCTGAGAGTTCAGAGGGTCATAGACGATACTGAACAACCATCGTTAATTCAACGATGTGATGGAATCCAATAATGCCATATATTCCTAAACCAAGAATTACATGTATAAAATACGAAATGGCCTTTGCAGTGACATCTGTATGTTAAGGGCAGAATCACGGCTAAGCTAGTAATTCTTGCCAACTTATCCACCGGTTTTGAAGAGGGAGCTAAGGGTGCAAATCGGTTAAATAATTTAGAGCTACCCGATTGGACAGGGACTCTATGGGAGCATTCGAATTCCACCCTCCTTCAGAGAATTTAGTCAGAAGAAAGTAAAATCAGTCTTGCGTGAACCTACGGGTGGTTTGGTCTTTTGACCCAGGGGCGGAACCCTTAAGACAGTGTGTCTTCAAGGGTTTCTGTGTCGTTGAATTGTTTGCAGTTTTGGGTAATATGAGGAAGTCTTGCGCGAATTTTTGATTGGGTCATTTGGATACATGAGTCCTGGAAGGCTCGTGGAGTGGACCGAAGTACAAAGAGCTTTGGTTACTGTTTCCCGAAGTGAACGCAGTATTTGGAAGTTATTCGCTTCTTATTTGACTAGGTGCTTTGAGGGAAAAAGGGGAGTGGCGTGCGAGGTCAGTAGTGGACCGGTTGAATTTTCTGCAATGTCAGAAAGTTCGAGAGTTGTCGAAATACGAGGGGTATTTCAACACATGGTTTCGCGAGGTGGTTCGAGAAAGAGAAATATTCGCGTTCTGTTTGGCTAGCTGACTTGAGGTGGAAGGTCAGGAGCGTGCGAGCTCAGAAATATATTGGGTTGGGCTTCCTATGGAGCTCTAGTAAATTATTAGAGAATTCGCGAGGGATTTTGGTATTGGTGATGGTTTTTACGGTTTATCGCGGTATATTTGAATTAGAGGACATTTTCAATTTCCTGGTAAGAGTTTGGGACAGTTTATGGGAAGAAGTGGCTTTTGACAGAGACCTTAGGAGAGTCTATCTACGTTTTGTTGGTGAGCGTATCTTAAAAACAATTATTATCTATATTGTATATATTTTTGCATGCGGGTGTATCTTTATATTTCTTTGAATTAGTACCTAAGATATTATTAGAAATTTTTATATATCTGCGAAACGGGTTCCCTTTTTCATGAATAAAACTATGAGAAGGATTATAGTGTCTCATACGCGTTATACTGGGAAGGACGATTAAGTGGGTCTATCAATCGTCTCTCACAGTTGTAGTCATTTTGGTTTTCAGAAGATTATTTCAGAGGAATAATCGTGTCAATTTTCACATTTTGAATCATGTATATGTTTCCACTCGGGTGAAATTATATATTTATTTTTCATTTAATTAATATTCGTCAAAACAGATACAAATTCAGTAACTAATTTTTGTTGTTGTATATTTTATTATTTGTTTCCTCCAATAATTTCACCTACTTTTTTTATTAATAAAGTTGGTTTGTGGAAACTCTGCCAATATTATTTCATTTCCCTCAAACCCATTAAAAAATCCATGCATTTGTGAAGCCATGGTCGGATACAATCATAACTGGTGACAAAGTCAAGCCGTCCTACACGGAAGTTAAAATAAAGGTAAGTGTTTCATATGTTTCCCAAAATATTTAATTCTCAATCCATGTAATCAGAACGGATTTCAAACTTTCTGATCTGGTGGCAGCAAATTCCGCGCTACCGAATTTATATATGAAAATAAATCCCTTCGGCTGAACGATCCCCTATAGAGGGCAGTGTATTTTCGGGTGCGAAAACGATTAATCTATTAAGTTAATTATAAATCACTAAAAGTTAAAAAGGGGATCATTTCAGACCCGATGATCTTTTATTGCATGAGAATGAAAGAAAATACATTTTTGGAATATCAGCCGTTGTAAAAGATAAGTATATTGGTTTAAATTACGCAGTAACAGTTTGCCCATTATGGAACTTCATGAACTAAAGTAGAACCAGTATAGTAAACGATATCAAAAGAGGAATTAATACGTAGAAACTAGCGCCAGCTTTGTGGGATTTCTTTCATGGCGCGAACTATCTCTCACTACCAGACAAACAGTAACAATTCCTACACACGGACACGAGATTAACAATAGCACATTTACTGGGTTGCTTGGCGTGCACTACAGCTTGCCCGGCAGGGACTCATGTTATCCCCCACTCTACAGTTGAAAATCATTTTTTAGGTGTTATTAAATATATTTTTGTTAAAACGTAATTATTCGAAAACTTATCTTTAAAAAACTTTCTAATATTCATTTTCAAAAAACACACGCACAACAATGACAGACTTACGATTTCGATGCACCAGACGTACGGACTCAGAGGAGCGCTAAGGATGAATGCGAGCGGCGACTGATGTAGGCGCAAAACATTGGCTGATCACTTGCCTCCCCTCTTACCCACTCCACTCCTATGTCTATTGTAGTTAGGGTTCTTTACTACTTTTCTGAAGTAACAAAAAACTACGCTTATCTTGGCGTTCATAAGTGACATTTTTTAGAGTGGGAAATGATGTTGAAAAAAAGTTATATCAGAGATCAAATCCCTTATTGTCGGATTTCACAAGTTAGCTTTCAAGCCTGTTAGTTTCTTAGGTCTTATAAGAAGCGTCGCAAGCTATGAAGCTCGTCGGAATTACAGCTTACCAGCGAACGACAGTTCTTCTAAGGGGGGCAGCTGCCCCTCTCTGCCTGTACCTCGCTAAGCTCATATAAGTTTTTGTTTTGGATCTTTATTTATAACCGTCCCGTATCGACGCCGAATCAATGCGCAGAACATTACAGTTACAGATCAGTTCTGGAACGGTCCCAACAACTAATAAACCAAAACATATGAAAAAATTATTCTGACAAGTGTATAAATAAAGATTGGAGGTTAGGTTTTTGGCAAAAATGAGAGTAACAGGAATTAACTAAGACGTTGTTCTCTGGTTATCCAAAATTGAATTGAAAATATATTGTCCTTTCTCTGTAATCTTATACTGATGTTTTAACAAAAACATATCATAAGGGGTGAATAGCGAAGCCCATAACACAGGACCAGTTCATTGAACCCACTTTAGTGACCATAGTGACCATATTGTCCTTTCTCTGTAATCTTATACTGATGTTTTTGACAAAAACATATCAATAATAAATTTTTGGAATTGTAAAAGATGTAATAATAATAATGGTTATTATTATTGCTACATACATTTCACGTCTATTTGTTATGGTGTAAGAATAATGATAATGATGTCTTATTTATTAATATTTATTAATAATTGCGTATGATCGAACTGTACGGAACTGTGAACCAAAACAAACCCATTTGATAACAGTGTCTATACTCTTTGAAATACATTTTTTTGTGGCGTAGACAATGTTTACAGAATTTTGACCATTATTATATTTAATGGTCATAAATGTTCTGTTTTTAATTGTTCTGTAATTGTTCTTTACCCACACACAGGGTGTAACCCTCAGTGGAAGTATCCGTTTATTCATCAAAGTATTCGTACCTCACATATTTCACTTTATATTTATGTATTATAATTTAGTGATGAATAAATTATTGCTATTATCAACGTAAAAAAAAATTAGAATGACCTAATAGTTTATTATTGCTATAAGTAAAGTGACTTGATATAAATACATCGCGAAATGACAAAAACAAAACAAGTCAGTTTTCGAAATGAGAGAGCATTCCGAATATTTGTCTTGTCTCCAACTGGATTCGAATGATATTTCATGTGATATGTGTTCCAAATTTTGGTATAAACAAGTTTTATGAAATTCCATAACTGGTTTAGGATGTTATCATCTATTTCGTCACAATCTCATTTCGAACAGAAAATTGAAATAACTTTAGTAGGACATTTCATAAGATTCTGGAAACAATGACAAAGCACATATTTTCTACAATATAATCAAACAACAACTCAAAAGATTGTTCACACTCCTTTATTGCGTAGTGGCCCTACCCATATATCCAGAAACTGAATATTTTTTTGCATCATGTGCCAGCTGGTCTATATTCTTATTTTTATTACCAGCCATCAATAAAGCAGAATGTAAGCGAGTTGTTAACCAAAACATTAAAAATGCCGATAAAAATAACAAACATCCTAAAATAGCAACAATAACCAAAAATGTACTACAGCTGCTCTCGAGAGATTTTGTCTTGTGATAAAATTCTCCTGGTATCAGAACGGTATATTCCAAATTGCCTTTAATTTTTGTGAATTGTGTGTCATTGTATTTCAGTGTACTGACATCTTCCATTAATTCAATATCGTCAACTTTACGTTTCTTTCTTCCATGGCCAGAAGGTTCATAAAGATCTAAGCAGAAATCAGGTTGACAGTCAATTATTTCCATACATGCTTTTATTTGGGAATGGATCCAGAGAGTTGAGCGTTCTTTCATTGTGCTGAGAAGGAATGCTTCAAAGTCCAGAAAAACTTCATTGGGCCTTTCTCTATATCGTGAAGGTTGATGCGGAATTATTGAGGAAAAATCTCTGTTTCTGCATCTGGAAAAAATCATCAAAATAAATCAAAACGAGTTTAAACCATTTCACACGAAATCATCAATGAAAATATATTATTTTCTGAAATATGCAGAAACTCGCAGTTATTTTTAAAAAACTCCAAATTTTCTAATTATTTTCAAAACATACGAAAATTTTTGATTTGAACATTATAATCTTGTTCTATTGTCATCTTGAAGCCCCAATGCACTTACTGTAAGCATGTCCAGCATATGCGGTCTCGGCCTATATCCATCGACATAATGCTGCCAAAAGAGTGCTTTATTACCAGCTAAGGCACTCTTACGGTATTGACGAGACACTGGTGTTGCCCTACGCTCCGGGGGATATTGAATCCGTTGTGGGAAACGAGAAGTGCAAAATTTATTGAAATTACTCGTTCGCTACCCTCAGGCTACTATAAGCTAATAAGCCTGATGCAGCCCTTCTCGACCATCAGAGCAAGACGATATTTGTCGTAGAGTTCTCAGCTCCTTACGAGACGAATATCGTACGAAAAGAGGACCACTTTGTAAAGATGGTTGTTCTGATTATTGGAGTCCTTGATGGAATGATGCCCTCTCTACTCTCGGATGATTTATGAATCTATTTTGGTTGTCTAAGTGGAGCAGGTAAGTATAAATTATGTTAAGTCCTTCTATGTTCTTTCTAGCATTCATACTGAGGGGATCTTTGAAGATATTTGACATTTCTAGGAAAATTCTTTTATGTAAGTTAATGGATTGGTCTAATATTTTGGCATTGCCGTATGTTTTTTTGTGTTCATAGTTGGTGGAGTAGTGCGCTAAAGTGCAACTGTTTTTGTTGTTTTTTATATCACTTTTGTGTACTGTGATTCTGTCTTTGAAGAGTCTACTGGTTTGTCCTATATGATTTTGGTTGCAGTCTGCATAAGGAATTCCATAAACTATGCCTGAATTGTGTAAAATTGGGGTTTTATCTCTAAACTAAAAGATTAAAAGATACTGACAAAATCCACGAATGAAAACAAACTTGATAAATCGTTACTCACCCATCTTTAACAAGTGCAACGCTCCCACTCACATGAGGATCATCCGGATCTGGACTAACGGTAACTTCCATGAGTTTCACATATTTCCAAGCAGAGTCTAGACTAATTCTTGCTCGTAGCTGTAACTTGGTCCCTATAGGTACTGCTTGATCTATGGGTAATTCATTACTCGAAGAATTGCTCAATCTGGAAGATGAGGCTTCTTTGTAGAGAGCTACTTCGTATTCTAGATGACCGGGTGTTTCTTCAACAACTCCCGAAATGCGAGCTCCATGTGGACTATAATATAAATGGATATTCTTCTTTAATTTCAATAATGGTAAAAATATTATAACATATTCCAACTTGTTAGTTTGAATCGTTCGGATAAAAACACTTTGTATAATGCTTCGTATTGTATTGTTATGTTTTGTAGTACAGTACATTTTCACAGGATACATGAAACAAATGTGAGATACATCCAGACATTCAATCATTCATTTGTGTACCAAGGAAATATACAGGGTGTCCCTGGAATTGCCGACTTCGAGCAATTTTTCCCTGAAAAACTGTCCATTATTTTTCATTGTGCCTGTGGAGACTTTTGATCAGGACATTGAAAAGGTCATCTTACCAAAAAATCAGCAGAATTCACCGAAAGCCATTTTCCATAAGGTTTGTGAAAAAACGCACATTTACCTATATTAATAAAGAGCAAACGAATATACTACAAAAACGGTGGCATATTTTAGTTTGATTATGCGGGACCATCTGAACCTTACTTTCCACAATAGATGGATTGGTGAAGATTGGCCATATGCATGGCCACCGCGGTTTCCGGATTTATATCTTTCTGTGGAGGCATCTAAAAAGCCTTGTTTACGCTACACCTATTCACACAAGAGATATCTCGTTGAATAGAATAACATTACATAGTGAAGCCATACGAAACGACCCTGGAATGCTATTTCAAGTACAGAGAGGGTGTCTTCGCAGACTAAAAAAATGTATAAAGAGAGAAGGTGGTCATATCAAGCAGTTTCTGTAGCGGATTTTTCATTTCTGTTTGCTCTTGAGGCTCTTGAGTTTCGTTAGTTAAACGTGTTTGTATTATAAAAATTCGTTAT
>WOGR01007056.1:0-14031 GCA_015342045.1 Leptinotarsa lineolata
AACTCTATGGTACATAAGAAGACGTGAAAGTTGCTATTGTGGATTTTTTGGTATTTTCTGTATATCTCTAGAACAAAAAAGATTTTTCCATCATTGAATAGTCCTCTAAAATTCGCAACTTTGCCGCAATTCAACCGACACTCTATCTCTTATCGTTTACGAGATAACCATGTACTGATACGAATTTGAATAGCCCTGTATATTCAGAAAAGGTGTTCGAAATATCTACCAGCTTCTCTTACACATAGGCGATACCTTTTCTGAACTTTCGTTGCCAAAATTATTAGTTCAATAGGAGTGAGAGAAGCAAAACTTTACAGCGCTGCCGCTTCCAATTCGTATGTAGAATTGGTCGGCAATTCAAATATAAGACCTTTCAACCTTCCTCATAGGTGAAAGTCCATAGGCGTTAGGTCTGGTGACCTGTCTAGACAATGAACCCTTGGTTGGTTATTCAATTATTACTAAAATTTGCTGTCAAAATATTCGTGACAATCGCAGTGTTGTGAAGCAAAGTCCCATTTTATTGGAAGAATATTTTTCTGAGCTCCATTAGTGGCAATTCTTCATCAACAAGGCGTTCAATATTTTGCCTCGAAATTTCCAAATATCTCTGAGATGTGAGAGTGTCATTACAAATGAACGGGCCCGATAATTCTACCCCTGAGAACACCTTCCCAAACACTGAATTCAAATCTTCCTTGACTGTTTTGCTCCACAATAGAATAAGGATTTTGTTGTGTCCAGTTATAAGATTTGTAGCTGTTGAAAATGTCGGCACTAATCATATACGCTTCGTCTTATCGAACACAATTTGACGGAAACTATCCAGGGACCACTGGTAAAAAGCCATGCGGCGTTCAAAATCTCCTGGTCTGAGTCAATGAACTCTTCTGATTCTGTAGTACTTGCATTTGTGTATTTCTAAAGATTTGCATTCTGTTTTGTCGCCGTATAGTCCAAAGCCTACTTGTTAAAAGTGTGCTTTTCAAAGTCTACATGAAAAAATCCAAAAGCTCCGAATTTCAAAGATGACTCCAGCCAAACATCGAAAGGTGATTTCAGGCATTATCAAAATATGCAGAAATATAAAGGGTGTCTCATTGAAAAAAAATGTTTTCCATCAATAACTATTGCTGTCTCATTTGAAAAAATGACTTTTTTACACCATTGAATTCAACGTAAAAAACTGCTCATAAAATGTTCTCATAGAAACAAGAAATTTCTGGCAGGAAATGAGTTACAACAATTTTCGAAAATGCACATTTTCAAAAAAATTGATCCTCAGACACAGCAATCAGTTTCCATCTATCTAGTTTAAAAACAAGAGTTTTTCTTTAAGAGTGTCCAATTTGGCAAAGTCATTTAAAAGTATTGATCCAAAACGCTCTCTTCCATTTCTGTTAAATAAAATTCAATATTATCAATACTTTGAACTGAATATCCTTCGGTATAGTGAACGATGATAAATCATTGAATTTTTCTACACCATCCGTTGTAACCTGATATTGTAATATGAATAAGATTCATTCATTAGAACTGTTGTCATTATCGACTGAATTTTAAATTGCTCCCAACCGAACATTCAGCTACCCTCTGGTGTTTTTCATCTGCTGCGAATTTCATGTTAGCATTACATCCAATTTGGTCTTTCATTAGACATCTTCCTATTTATGATTTTCCTTTGTCTCCGATCTATCCTCGGGTGTTTCGTCGAAAAGACAGTGAAATATTCCTTCTTGCGGTCTGAACGACTTTAACTGTTGAATAAGCTCGGTTGAAAAGCTTGCAAACGACAGCAAAAGCAAGTGACAAGTGATGAGGGTCTTTCGGACACCCTAGCGTAACATGTTTTCAAGATGAACATCATCAAATGGTTTTTTTTAAATATTGCCGGGTGCTTTACGAGTTTCCCTGGTTGAGTTTGGCAAGATAATATTGTTCTGGCGGTTTATGAAAAGGGACCTACCGAGAGGTCTCGAAGAGATAAAAGACTGGGAAGATCTTTCGAAATTATTTTCATAATTTATATCGGGGGTTCATTCAGAAGGGATCCTTGGGGATGGGAACTTTCATTCTGTGTCGAATATTGGATGAAACAAGAATGAGAGTTGTCGGTAAGCAAGAAAATTTTGAATGTTTTCATGAAGTTGAATATATACTGTTTGAATTTGAATTATATCTGGTAGATGGAATGAGCGATTAAGAAAAATCAATTGGTGAAGAACAAATTCAGCAAATGGTAGACGTCAAATTTGATCAATATCTATGATTGTTTTTATCGTTTCGGTTTTGATCTGGAATAGAACAGAAATATCTGTGTCGCCAGGATAAATGTTAATACTTGAGAAATCGTTATCTTTGATTCATATTTTTTCAGATTTCTATGTTTCTCCCAATGACTGACAAACTGCCATTCTCTGAGGCTCCTAATCTTACCCCCACGAAAATCACGGTGTCTCTCATGATATCTTAATAGAAAAGTTGTGTAATTATGGAATACACGAAATACCTTCAAATCTGATTCAGTCTTCTTCAGAAAATCGTTTCCATGCAGTTTCAGTAAACAATACTACATCAGAGTTTAAACCTGTCACACATGGTATTCCTCAAGGTTCGGTGAAAGGACCTTTATTATTTATTACATTTGTCAATGATCTTGATGAATTTATGGACAACTACAATTCGGTTATTTTTGCTGATGATACTGATTTTATATATTCAGAAAAAAGTATGGCGAACCTAATGAGATTTCATGAAGAGGTAAGGGAAAGATCTCATCATTGGTTTGCAATTAACGAACTTGAATTGAATAGATATAAAACACGAATACTACTTTTCTCAAAGCAACCTCATAGATCTGAACACGAGACGATTGAAATACTTGGACTTTCCTATTTCAGCACATACCCATATCATTTGTCCGCCAATATATGCTTTTTCTACATATTTTATATGTCTTTCAGTTTTTCATTTCGAGTTTTTTGAATTTATGATCATATTTCTGTGTATTTTGAAGATTTATATTCACAATTAACATCTATACTTATGAATGCAGAAGTTATTCACTCAACACTCACTCATTCATCTCTGTGTCTCCGTACTGGTAAGTCTTAGGAAGCTGTTTCTCCATACCAGTATATTTTTGGAGGCTTAAATTCTGTATGTAGGTTCGTTTTATATTATGAATGTGCTATAAGAAAGAATTTTTAAATATTCCAACTGGGGAAAGAGGCGCGTCCATGAAAGAAAATCATCTTTTCATCACTGTTTCTTCATGCCCTTACATTTTCGGTGATTGAATTTCTATTTAGTATCAGCATTGCACCCTTGTGGAGCCGGGGCAGCTCGCTAGTCTTTCATATGGAGTTTGAGACTGGCCTGGACAAATTGTTCCTTTGTAAGGTTTTCTTTTATATGACTTGCTACAAACATTCTTTTGAAATGTAACGTTTCTGAATGATTCTTATCTATCTTATCTATATATTGTGGACATGAAAATCTTCCCCTTTCTCAACGTTTGAACGAGACAAGATATTACTTGTCGCCGAGCGGACGCTACCAACTTCTTTTCAAATGAAAAGGAGGTTTTGTGTTGACTTGTTTGACTGGTACTTCAAAACTATTCAACACGGTTTTGTTTCTGGAAAATTGTAGTGATCAGCAGTTTTATATTCATTTTGAGAACCTTCAAAAAACTATTTGTGACATATTTTCAAGAGAAAATGTACTGAAAATTCTTTCCAGTTCCTCTTAATGAATAATAATAATAAAATTTATTTCCAGAAACTTCACAAAAATAAATTACAAAAGCAGAACTTTGGAAGTAAACATGAAGGTCTCTGAAGCCTGTTTGTATGTGATATATGTGATATTGACCTCTAACCCCAAATATTATATAATCCTGCACACAGAAAATCACTCATATAATTAAAAAACGACTGAATAAAGCTCATCACAATCATTATCTTCCTGAAAATATTGTACATGCAATAGAAATTGAAGTCACAGTACCCATGAAGAAAACTAACTCTTGTTATGGAAATGCCTAACTCACTTCCTAATAATAATAATTATACATTATCATTTATCACAGTACCCTTGAGACTAAACGAATGACAAAATGTGGTATATAGTGAACTATGATAATAATGAAGCATTTTTGATGTTGAATGGAATTACAGTTATAGTATTTTTGAGTTTTTGACTGTCAGTTTCGGAAAGAGTTTTGAGCCCACCTTTTTTTTTCAATAAACAAATATAAATAATAATTCTAATGGATTGGGGAACCTTCTAAGATGATCATGTTATATGGAAGCTAATTGACTTGTATTTTCACGTTGCAGACAAAGAACCCTGTGAAAGTAGAGCTTATTTATATATTAAATGGATGCTTCATTTGATAGATTATGCTATACATTATTTTAAGAAAATATTTCCGAATTACTTTTAGAGGTTCATTATGGCAGCTGTACACACCTCTTCAAGCCGATGAGCTATATTGGATGGGGGGATTCCACCAGAGCCTAGTATAAAAGTTTTTTGACACTGAGATGTTTGAATGTAAATAGTAATAACCTCAATTTGTCGACTACCTTATTGATATGAACATATCATCTAACGTATCTATGAAATTTAATCCCAAAGGATGTTATAGAAGTTTCTTTTTCAGTCATATGAATTGAATTAATAACTCGCAGGGTGAGTTGTTCAATTGGTAAGTTAGATTTACTGCAGGATAGAGTTGAAAACTCAGTTTATTCCAGATTCAATGTTAATTTTATTCCACTCAGCCAGATCTTTATTTTCATTAGATTTTCCGACGTTTTTTTCTATCCCCATCTCATGTTTCACCAATATGTAGAATGACCGTATCATCTCAAAATGCCTGTAGATATTAGGTAAACTATTTCATCTTTGGTTTATTTTTCTGATCTGAATTCAAATTGCTTTGTAGAGAGTATTCTGTTAATTTCTGATAATATACTAATATTCAGAATATTTATCATTCACTTCCTGATATTGATGAAGTTTGTTTATGAATTAAATTTTTACATTGTTTCATATAATTGATTCTGAGATGATTTCATTAGGAATACCTCGTATTCTACCCATGAGCTCTGGAATAGACTCTCGAATTGGAGATCTATCAGGCCGCGTTTATCGTAATGAGGAGGTACCTTATCTTGCTCAAATATCAGTTGAAAACTGATTTGAGTTCGTTACTTATCCAATCCGATAGATAGGCACATGTAGTCCCTTAGAATAGCCCACTTCATCTTATAATATGACACCTCTAGATATTTTTGAGGGGATGAATGATATCTAGAGAGTAGATATTATATACAATCGCAGTTAATTTCAGGAAACGTGCAACAAAACCACGTTTCCTATCTTCAAATTCAAATAAAACGGAGTGTTTGTGAGAAATCATCGAAAATTTCCATTCCTTTGAAAGACCTATTGATGTCATTATGTGTGGAATATAACATAGTTCAAATGTTCTCCACGGCTTCTCTGGGTGAAGCGCATCAGAAACGTCCAATTTTCTATGACTCTGGCGCATGATTCAGACTGAATTTGGGTTGAGTTGGCTTTATATGATGCTAGTGTATATCTACCGATAAAAACTCCTGAATAGAATATAATATTCTCGAAAGATTTATTCCAACTGGAACATAAGAGTTACAATTAATTTGGCTCTGAAGATGGACCACATTGTGGATTTCTATAATTGGATATCATTAGGCATGCTTATTCACAAACTCTGATAGAAACTGAATACCTGTATGGTATAAAAAACTGATCTGAAGACGATTTTTCTCATTTCGAACTGATATTGAGGTAGAGAGACGAACTATATGAACAATATTCATTGTTATCCTAAAACTGGTGAAAAGACGGATACATTCAACTGAGTGTATAGTATGGGTGGAGAATCTGAAATCGGTATTGAAAATTAACTATATATTAGTACCTATAAAGTTTGTATTATGTCCAAGAGAAGTAGTGCAATCAGAGAAAAGTCGAAAACAGCATACTTTCAATAAGACAGATAACAATTTATACTATATTTCCTACTAATAAATGAAACTTCAACAATGATATTATCAATGATAAAGAACAAACAATGAAATGTTCATTCAAAAAGGTGTTCGAAATGTCTATCAGCTTCTCCAACACACAGGCGATACCTTTTCTGAACGTTTCTTGCCGAAATTATTATTTCTATAGGGGTGAGAAAAGCAAAACATTGAATCACTGATACTTCCAATTCATATCTAGAATTGGTCGGCCAATTAGTCCTTGGTTGGCTATCCAATTATTACTAAAATCGTTGTCAAAAAATTTGTGATAATTGTAGTATTGTGAAGCCCCGTCTTATTGAAAGTATATTTTTCCGAGCTCTATTAGTGGCAAAGTGGCAATTCTTCATCAAAAAGGAGTTCAATATTCTGACTCAAAATTTCCAAATACTTTTGAGATGTGGGAGATGAACGGGTTGATAATTCTACCCCTGAAAACACCTTTTCAAACACTAAATCCAAATATTTTTTGACTTCTCTGCTCCATAATTGAATTAGGATTTTGTTGTTCCAGGTATAAGAATTGTAGCGGTTGGCACTGATCACATAAGCTTCGTTTGAATTCTGTTACTGAGATACGATGTGAATGAAACTGCAATTTTTTCTCTGAAACCTGAGTCCTCCATCCCTCTTATCGATTTTTGTTGGTTGACGATGTCGAAGACTTCAGCCAAGCCATGTAAACATTATATGTCAGGTAAACTATTGAATCTTATCTGTTAGTTGAATCATTGCATCCTCGGTTGATTTTTTTATCTGAATCCAAATTGCTTTGTAGATAGTATATATTGTCCAAGGGAAGTAGTGCAATCAAAGGAAAGTCGAAAACCAAAAAACAAAGTTGGTCTACTCAAAAAAAGTTACTCATTTTAAAATATAGTTGAATTGAAGGCCATTAATTTTGGATCTTTTTTTTTATGTTTTGCTGGCACGAATAGCTAGCTAGCATCTCGAGTTTATCACCGCTGACTCAAGTGCGAAGTCACCGGAGATAAAATCAAGATGCATAAACCTCCAAAGAAGCTAGCCACTTGCGCCAGCGAAGCTTCAGGAAGAAATTCCAAAAATCGACGGCCTTCAAACCAAAAAAAGAGTGACACTGAAAACCTCCGCCACAATATTTATAATAGATAATCGGAATAATATTAGTAACTTATGGTTATTTTGATATTCAGAATAGATAAGAATAATATGAATTGTTATACGGAAATTTTCGATTATACTTTTTATAATGCAGTCAAGGAATTCAATGAAATGCAGCTCGAAAAATTACCACATTCCTTTGTTCTTCTGTCTATTATTTTCTGACGGAACGAAGGGGATTTATCAAACGTACGGCGCTAACTCTTCGTTATTTATTCCATACCATATTTCGAGGAACGTGCATCTTGCATGGAGGGAAAGGAAAATTGAATTATTAAATTTTCCTTGTATATCTAATGAAACACAAACGTATGGGTTACAAAGACTATTTTGAATATTTCATTTTAGGTTGGTAAAGGAGCTTTTTTGGATGTTCTTTGCGAAAACAATTATAAAATACGAGTGCTGGATGTGTAGAGGAAGCTCGCTGAAGAATGTATTGGAGCTCAATAGATTTTCTAGATACAAATAAACATTACATTTCCAGACCAATTTCCCTTACTATTGAAGGTTTACTGTAAGCCCGTTTATTATAGTTTCCCACATAAATATGTCCTTCTTTGAATAATTTTGTTAAAAAATTATCAAGGATCTCTCTATTTTGATGAGGAGCATCCTCGTTCTGACAAAAACTTCTCAACACTACGTAAGTATTGAAAAAACAATATGAAATATATGCATTTTATGAGGGCATATTGGTCAATCAGAATGGTAGAATAATTGTTTATTTTAGGTCTCAGGATTCAAGTTTAGTTCTTAGAACAAAAAAGTAATTTTTGTAGACAGCTCGTATGAAAAGTTTCCGTTCTTCCAACTCAGACTTCGAATTGGAGAACATTACAAGTAACTGAAAAACTTATCTAAATTAAAAAAGGTAGGTAACATATAAAATTTATTCAGATTTTGATGTCGATAGATCTGTAGTGAAATATACATACAGTCTTCTATTTGAAATGATGCAGATTGAAGTAACTTTTTTTTCCAAGATACTAGAAAACATTTCACAATAATTTTTAGGTAGAATCCTATGATGTGAGAGATATTAGTATGAAGTTTTGGATGAATGTACTTGTAGTGCTTATTATTCTTCTGAACATAGTTCAACCAAAAATTAATTCAATGTACTAGTAGGTTAGAATTTCTTTCTGATTTTGGTTTTTCAAGTAGAAAGTAGAATAATCGTGCTCCAGCATATATTTGTAACCGATTAACTTATGATTTTAGTATACATGCAACTGGATGTCTTTTTTCTTCTGATATATTTGCTGTACCAACCCACTGTTTTTGTTCACTTTTCTTGTATCAGAAAAGTAATTCAAACACATGAATAGATGAACACCATTGTTGAAATATTATTATCAATATTGGACCAAATTAATTTCTTGTTGAGAAAAGTCATTCTTTCAACAGTATTCTTTGGGTATTTTCACCATCCAAAATCTGAAAAACTATGAAAATTATAGCGGAGAACTTTACACAAGTGTGGAAAGGGCAAACATTTCAGTTTACTCTGATAAGTTACTGCGTGAATTCAAAGTATTTTACACAAAAAAATTCTATTTATGAGTAATTTGTCGTATTCAATAAATGTGTCACTCAAACAAAGAGCTAAAAAATTATACAATACTTTTCCTAAAGTTTCGGAAGTCAAAATCTGCCTCTGCCTTCAGAAATGGGCAAAATTTAAGTGTATACGCAGCTTTTTTTTTTGCTGGTTATTTCTATTTCTCATTTTCTTTAACATATGTCAAAAGAGATTTGAACTGTGAATTATGTCAATGTTGTTGATTGACCCCTGAAACATTCCATATAGTACAGGTGTTCTCTGATATCAGTCTATTACTATTTCGCCAATATCCATATTTTCCTTCAAGGCGGATAGCCATTTCTAAGTGGCTGACACCTCCCTCCAGATATTAGAATATACGCTGATTATTTAAGTTCACGTCTATTACAGTGAGGTTCATTGGCAATCAACCTCGTTTTGTTTCATTCAACTCGATGTTCACCATTTGATTTTAAAATGCGTTCTGACAACTTAGTTATTGTTAATTGTCTACTTTTGATGTAATCTCGATTTTTATTCTCACGCACTTTCAATGGTTTCGAAGTTTGACCAATATAACTTTTACCACAAGAACAAGATATCTTATTGATGAATTTTTTTGTTTTTCCTTCTGTGTTATTGTGTTTACGTTTGCATGTGGCATTTTCATACTTAGGTATAACATCCTAGTACCGAGAGGCTTTTGGAAAAAAATTTGAGAATTATCCATCAGGATGAATTCCAACTCATAAGGTACATATGGATATTAATTCAAAAGCGAATTTTAACGGAAATATATGCTATTGAGTTATGTGCCGAGAGACTGGTAGAATCCAATCTCATATACGATTCAATAAAAATTATTGTCGTACAGTCAAGTGGCGTAGCAAATTGACAAAAACGACTCTCTTCAATGGCAAGACTTAAAAATCTGTCTCTGGTCTGGTGAACACCTGGATGGCAAGATGATTCATGGACTTCTGGCAAAAACTTCCAGGATTGGCTCACTCCAAGGCATTTATTGACATTTCGAAGGTTGAAACCAAATATTTCTTGAACTGCAGCAGGGATGAACTACGATGTCTAATAGGCCTCCTCACAGGTCACTGTCATCTAACATCATATGCAGAGAGTCGGACTGTCGGAACATAGTGTATATCGCCTCTGTTTGCAAAATGATGCAACAGCAGAGCACACACTTTGTAGCTGCTCCGCTGTGGACAGAACCACCAGGTTTTCAGTATTTGGCAGAGACGCACTCATACCATCTTAGCTAAAAGATCACTCACCATACAAACTTATCAGATTCGTTGAGAAGCTCTTTTAATTTGGTCGAGTATAAATAGGTGTCAGCCACAATAAACTGTTGGGTTGCGGTGGAGGAATGAATAAATCTACACACTTTTGACCTAATCTAACCTAACAGTATTTTTTGGAAATTTCTGTAGATGGCATCCAAATAAGAACTTCTAATTTGGTAACCTTTCAACTAGGTACAGATACTATTTTCTAGCTCTAGCTCAAGGAAAGAGTAAGGATACGGTATAATGTAGATAGATATATGGGTTATAAACACAAGTTATGAATACGTTTTCATTTGGATGAATTCCACATAAGGCCATTTTTATTAATCACATGCTGATGTAATATCAATAAATAATTGAGGCATATTCATATTATCCCGCCACTGCGAAGCTGGGTCGGGTCGATAGATAGTCAATAACAAACACCCTTCTCCGCAGAGACCCAAACAAAAATCATCACAGCTGACACTAATTTAAATTTGCTTCATTCAATTGAGGACACAATGGACCGAAATCATGTTAATGTCTAACACCACTCCAACCCACATCGTTATCATGAATCAAAAGAAAATTTCTTCGAACAATTACCCCTTGTGAATTAAAGGTCCGAGAGTTTCCACTCTGGTTTTCGAGCAACACCGAAATGCAATTATATTCAATTTATATTGTGCTGAAAAAGGTCATGCCGGGAAAATTGGGGTGGATCTAAAGGTGTACACGAACGGGTGCTAACTTCAATTAGGCGATTGAGGTTTACTGCGAGTTTTGTGTCAGATGGAGGTGAGAGGGAGTGGATAATGCCAAGAATAGTAATATATTATGAACCGAGGCTGAAAGTGTGTCATTCGTGTTTAGAGGGAAAATTATAGTATAACAAGCTGATTATTTGCCATAGTGACTTAGTTACCAAGATGATTTTGTCAAATTCAACTTTTAGTTTCGCAAGAATATTCCATAGATGAAAGAAATTTCGATACTTTTCCTTTTTTCCACGTGGTTCGAAGGGTTAGTGGGAAATGTGATACAGAATACACAGCTGAGATTGTATTCCTCAACTTTGCGAGGTTTGGTGATTCAAACAATATTTTCCAATGCGTTTTTTTTTGTTGGTTGGAAAAGGGATCAAAAATTTCGTAGACAAACAATTTAGTTTATTGCCAACGTTTCTGATTTTATCAAATCCATCTTCAGGGCTCTATGATAAAATAATTTCATAAGCAATATATATTCTAATACATATTGCAAAATTAATATAGTTTATATAATCTTATATTATGCAAAAGAGAAACAAACAGGTGGACTTACCAAATATCAGTTATCCATGTCAAAAAAACGTCTGAAATATTTGTTACAGACAACATAGGTACAAATGAAATGAGGACCAATCAACTGGAAATATATACAACCACTGATACATTAAAAATGAATACGACATCAAGGGAGATTAGAATTGGACGTTTTTGTTTGCCAGATAAGTGCTGTTCAGTCCTTCTATGTCCCCTCTAATTTTAACACTTTTTTGTTTGAAAATGTGGATCATCTCACTAAACAGTCGTTTACCAAATAAAGGTTGAATATCTAAAATATTGGGATTTGCAAAGTCAAAACTGTAGTTGTTCTCTCTTGTATGTTTGTAACAAACAAGTCCACCTACCCGGTGAATTCATGTATATCAAGGGTATCAAGGATGCAATATATGGATTTGAATAAAATTAACTGATTAAAAAAAAGTATAACTTTCAAAATATGACAATCTAATGAAAAAAAAATATGACAATTACAAAACTTCAAAAATAGTCTAGTCAATGTCGTCCATTTTCCAACAGTGTTCAACGAGGGCTGTTGAATTGGCAATATTATACTCCTTTGTATCTCTTTCATGTTCAGACAACCTCTTTTTCAGGTAACGTCCCATTGGTCCTACATAATATTTTGGACAATCCTTGCAATTGATTTTATATATGACGTTCGATTGCGTATTCATCGGAGTTTTTGTTTTTTGTTTTGAAAAAAAATATTTTACCTACAGTGTTAGCATTTGCAAATGCAATTTTGATGTATGCATTATTTAGAACTATAAAAAAATTGTTGTCCTGGAATTGTTCATTTCGTTAACCAGCTGACGAACGTCAACCCTCAGAAGTCGAAACTTGTACGAACAATGAATTAACGAGGCCTTACCTTTCAACGTGCGATTACCCAGCACGGTGGCCCGGCGGGGAATCATATCCCGGTCTTCCGCTTGAGAGGCGGATGTGCTAACGTTACCTTAATCTTTCTGAATTCAGAGTAAGATAACGATACAAGTGCCACGACTAGCAGTATGTGTTGCGGAGGTAAGAGCGTGGTCGAATCAAATCCCGGTCTCCCGCTTTAAAGGCGGATGTGCTAACGTTACCTCACTCTTTCTGAATTCAGAGTAAGATAACGATACAAATGCCACGACTAGCAGTATGTGTGGCGGAGGTAAGAGCGTGGTTCGTGTCTTCTATTCTTTATAGAAGCTCAATACTGGGTGCTGAAAAGGGTTACCAAAACCAAGTCCTTAAATTGGCGCCNCCCTTTTCAACAATCGTCACTGTAGATCAACGTTGCTAAACAGGGATATGAAACACTTCCAGACTACCAGTTGAACAAAAAAAAAACGGTGTAAAAATAAATGAATTGAATATAAAAAATAGAACTGATTCTTATCCAAAGGAACCACATTGTCGGGGTTCAGAATGAGTTTTTTATTCGATGATGGCCTCGATAAGGATTTTAACAAATATAAGAACTTACCAAAGGGCTCAATGCATTAAACCTTACAAAATCATATGGAAATCTCATCAGTACCAGTTCAAAGTTCAAACTCTTCACTCACCTAATAAAATAGACATATAAACAAAGTCTACCGATTCTAAGAATGATATAAAAATATGCATCTCTCTGTCTCTCTGTGTCTGACTTCTAACTCGACCTCACACGGTCAAAATGAATTCCCTGACTTAATAACATTAGGTACTCTTTGACAATGGAATCTGTTACGGAACAAAAGAAGAAGACAATTTATCTGACGTCTAATTGCATATCTAACCGTGATACGAAATGAAATAATCAAAACAACTAATATGGCTTTTAAATGTCAATATCCCGAATAATTTTTGTTGGATAGCGCTACCGAAAACTGTTCAGAAGAATCCCAGATCTGTGAAAATAAAAATAAGAATTTAAATAATGGGTATGTCATAGTTCACAACTTGAGATTGAAAATGAAATTTTCTGTGCATTCCATGCCACTGACTATGCCATGTTTCGACAATTTCAAATCCTTATAGTTGAAAATGGTGAAACCTGCGATGCCATACTTTATCGGTCACCTGGTTTGCTACCAGTAAAGAACATTGTGAAGGTGTTTTGAAATTCAGCTGATACACATTTTCAACTAAATCAGCTGTGGCAATGTACCTGCTCTGTTATGAATCTTACAACCACTCACATCAAAAACTACGTCATTTTCATTTTTGATGAGTTTTAACACACATAACAGATTTGTTGTCAAACCATGAACATATTCGATATTATTGATGGTTATATCATGATTACTTCCAGCCACTGAAGTGGTTATTTCCATATCACCAGCACACTCAACTGACATTCTACTTTCGTTGGCCACAACTATTTTTAAGCCAATTTTTCCTAGCTGTGAGATGTGTGCTATACCCAGAATTAAAGAAATCTGTAGTTTTAAAACTTCTGCTTAAAAATACTGCACTGAAAGCATTGTTGCCGGTTTTTGGTTCACTTTTGTTAGCACGAGTTTCAACACAACCTGAGCATTTATTCACAAAATAAACTTTCTACTTGGTAGTTTTTCTGGCCTACCAATCGCGGAACACTAGTGAGATAAATTTCAGCAGTTCGGACTTCCATTGTCTAAAATTTATAAAATGATTTGAAATCCCTGAAATAA
>WOGR01007057.1:0-12635 GCA_015342045.1 Leptinotarsa lineolata
TCTAATATACTTAATTGATTATAAAATATGTTTCATTCTATTATCAGCCCGGTGAAGGTCGATTTAGGTTCGGATCTTCTACTATTAACATTTTTGCCGTTAGCTCTCAGTTCAATTTGTATATGAGTTACCTTCAATTTAAAATTCTTTTACTATACAACATAATGGTTTTGTCATTTGACCTTGATTACAAGATATTGACGCCATCTTACAAAAAATACAAATATGATTACTAGCCAACAATAAAATGAGAGATGAAATGCTAGAGGAATTAAATTCAACATATATTGACAAGAAATAAAAGCTTAAATGATTAACATATTAATGAAACTCACAGCAATAATCTATGAAGCTTTAGAAAAAAATCATTATACTTTTGTGAAGTTCTTAGATCTAACAAAAGTATTCGAATGTGTTTCTCATAGAATTCTTATGGACAATGTAGACGACAACAGTTTGGCATTAACTGAATCATTTTTGTCTGATAGAAGTCAATATATTATGGTTCACACTAATAAAATATCGAATATAACATAAGGAGTACCAGTAGGTTCTATATTTGGACCCATGAATGTGTGTGAAATATTACATCCACAGAACATCGAGTGAAAAATCTCTTTGGCTTGCCGATTCTACAAATAATGAACTCGATTTGTGGGTTCCAAGTTAGTTATTGGTCCGAATAAATCTACAGAGAATTTTGTTTCATTTATGGACTGATTGTCCTGACGCTGGTTTTCATATCTCGCATGGAAAAAAATACACGTATCAAAAGGGTACTAAGGACATGAGATTGACACCCATAATCACTCATATCATTTTTGATAACACAAAGATTTTCAACTTGATTCACCCTATACTTTGAGACCGCAAAATAGAGGTAATTTTCCACGTGTTATCCTCAAATTTATTACAACCTGTGCAATCAACAAAAAAATACAATCGCGGCCGTGAATATTTGATAGCAGTTATTTACGTGGAACGACTCAGGCCAACCGTTCGCTGAAGTCGATCAAATACACATAAACTAGATACCTTCGACTCGTAATCTGCCAACCTTACGATAAAGAGTCTCCACTTACAGATAAGGCTCGTCTACATATTACCACATTGTTGGCAAATCGACAGAAAAACCGAACCGAGACTTTATTTTATTGTTTAAATACATACCGACAAGCCCAACTTCCGCACATTTTATCCTGGCGGAAAACAGCGTAGAATCGAATCGTACTCTCGCTAGAACGCGTTGATCAGCCTGAATGAATTACGGCCTCATAGTCTACAAGCCTCTAGTTTACGAGTTGAAATTCGTATAGAGCTACTAAAAAATATGAGCGGTAGCTCATTGGATTGGTGTTTAAAATTGGCAGATGGGCAAATCGCTGCTAATGACACTATACTGCATGAAATGTTTTTTATAGTATGAGATATCAATTTGAAAATTTTAATGAATTATTTATTATCTGAACACTTCAAAGTATAAAGTCCCGATGGAGACAAATTTCCATCTGATTTATCAAAAAGGTATACGATAATCTAACCTCACTTTTCCAACCTCTGTTTTTACAAATTTTATAAATCACTACATAGTAAGAAACAAAGTTCGCTTTCCGCTGTATGTCCCTATGTATGCTTAGATCTTTAAAATTACGCAGCGGATTTTGATGCGGGTTTTTAATAGATAGAGTGATTCAAGAGGAAGGTTTATATAACATGCATAACAAGCATTCATATAACAGGCATAATATAGTAGAGAAACACTGATAATTTTGGAGGTTTCTAATTTGATGTCGTAGATAAACACATTTTTTTCAAGGAAAAAACACAAGAACTACAGAATAAACCTTAAAGGGCTCTAAGAGCGGTGCCTGTGCGAAAGAAATGATTCACATTGAGTTTGAATCGCTGGAGATTAAATCCATTTGGAAAAACGTTCTCAGGAATTTTATTCCACATGAAAGCAGTTCTTCAAATGAAAGAGTTTTTAAACAGTGAAGTTTGAGGTGTACTGAATTGAACCTCAAAACGATGAGCAGCCACAGTCCGTCGAGTATTTCTGAAATATACCGCTCTTGGTGGAATTAAATGTGCCAAGTCCCTTGAACACTTCCCGAGAAAGTATCTATAGAAGAGAGACAAATCTCCAACCTTTCTTCGATGTTCCAGACTATCAAGACTGCAAGTGATGTTTGCGTCTCCAATCACGCAGAAGGCTCTTTTCTGGATGGAATCTAGCAGCTTCAGGGTATATTCTCCATGAAAATCTATACTCACAAGTTTGAACCAATTGTCGAAGCACTTTTGCTACTCTGATTGAGGTATCTCCAAAATATGCATTCTGAATGCAGCAACCGCTTCTTCAGGTGTCGAAAAACGTTGCCCTCTCAGTTTTTTTTTATGTACGGGAATAAAAAGAAGTTATTCGGTGCCAAGTAAGGACTATACGGCGGATGACTCATCAAATCGATGTTTTGGGTACTCAAATATGCAGTTGTTTGAGCCGATGTGTGAGCTCTCACACATCGGCATTATCGTGGTGAAGAGTGATCCGTCTTCGGTGGTTGGTTTTCCTGATTTTTTGAAAGACAACTGGCACACAAATGGTTGTGTACCACTCAGAATTGACTGTTTTGCGTTTTTCTAATGGTGCGGTTGCGACATGTCCAGTTTTTCCGAAAAAACAGGCGACCATTCGCTTCGAAGTGCTTCGTGCGCGAACAACAACAGTCCACTGCTGTTTACTTTCGGGTTCATACGCGTAAATTCACGATTCATCACCTGTCACGATGTGATAGACGTGTTTCGAAGCACCGTGATCGTATTTTTTGAGCATTTTCTCCGACCAATCGACACGGGCCTTTTTCTATGCGATTGACAAATTGTGTGGGATCCAACGCGAAAAAATTTTTTGACAGTCAATATTGAATGTATGCCGGTCCCACTAATGCCTAAGGTTGTCTCAATCTCACGATAGGTCACATGACGATCTTGCAATATCGGTTCGCGCACAGCGTCAATGGTTTTCGGAACAACAACTGATTTTGGACGACCTTCACGGCCACGATTGAATTCACTATACCATCGATTAACACTGGTCCTTCATGGAGCTTCATCGCCAAAAATTGAATTAGGTCCATCCATGCACTGTTGCTGAATTAATCCACGTTGAAAGTTGTAAAAAATAATCGCACGAAAATGTTCAAGATTTAATTCCATTTTTGGGCCGAGATGAATCTTTTAAGTTACTGTAAACAAGACAAATAGCGCTCATATGTCAAAACGTTCTGAGTACATATAACCTCAAAAATGTACAACTTTACGTTAGAGCTGTCAGTTGCCAGATTGCAACACTAGGTTGCCAAATCCCAAAACATTGAAGGCAACCTATCGTATATATATTTTATTCATTGAATATTATTTAATGATGGTGTTCACGTTTCAGATGAATTTTTGTTGAAATTTTAGATTTTTAAATTATTTTATTGATGTATCACAATTAAACTTTACCTAATTGAAATAAACACCTGTACCATAATCAAAATTTGTCACAAAATTCAGTTAAAAATATTATCATTACGAAAATCCTTATCGTGAAGTTCAGGCATCATTCTCTTCCTAATTGAATAACAAAGTTTAATACACTAACCAACCCAACCTTAGCGTCGTTTCAAACCGACAACTTTCAGTGGAGTTCAATAACTCTTCTGAAAAGTATTAAAGTTCACAGCTGTAGTCTTGTTGGCTCGAGATTTCAGCATAAAGATGCAGCTTTTCCGGAAGTGCAATAATTTATGCCGTCAGAACTGTTTTAATTTGTGTCGTTGGATTCGCCGTACTGGACGTAATGTTTCTGTTCACCCGAATGGTTTTCCTGAAACGATAAATACTGAACAGGTTCTATTCACCAGGGTTTTTAAGTGTTGCTTCATGTTAATCGAGAAACGTTCTTCCTATACAGGATGTTTCAAATTCGATCCTCACCATTAGAATCTCGGAATCTATGAGAGAAACGAAGATGGTTAAATTGGGGCAAAGTTGCACATTTACCTAACTAATAATATTCCGTTAAGAAAGTTCTGAAGTTCCAAGTATATCCGGAGATATCCGTAAAAAACAGAAATTTCTGAAAATGGTTTTTATTTTTCGAAGGATTCGAAAATAAATAGTACTTTCACATTGCTACTTTTTCTCTGCTACATAATAGTGTTTTCAGATTTCGTTTCATCTTCCGGCCACCATCTTCATTTTTTCTTATGGGCGCTACATTGGATTCTTTCTGTTTTGAATAGAACCAGATTTACCTTTTCAATGATGTATCATAAGTTATCATTCTTTTTCGAAAAATTGGAGATATTGAAAAAAATTAATAATTCTTATCATAATAGGCTTTGACTTTGATGTTTCTGAATTTGACTTTCAATTTGTTACACTCAATAACATTTTGTTATTGTACAAGTCATTGAATTTGTGGCAAAAAATGGCTTTCACGGATAAAGAATTAAGAGATACGATACAAATTTATTACAAATACTATAGAAACAGTGTTAGGACATCGGAAACGTATTTAAACTTGTATCCCGAAAGACGACAATCACATCGAACTATGTTCAAGTTATTGGATCAAAATCTCACCGAGTTTGGTTCGTTTGAAAAGCCGAGGGGAGACAGAATGGACCAGGAAACTAAAGAAAATTTAATAAATGAGGTGTGTATGAGGTAAATAAGACATTGCGATCTTTTCAATGAAAATAGAACTACGTAGCTACGTAAAAAAGTGCTTTGGAAATGTCCTCATAGATCTGGGGTTGGGATAGAGCTGAATGGATGTGAATAAAACTTCTGCTCATCGACAGATGTATAACGCAGAACTCAATGCAGCCTAAGTGTAACCTTTTCATGGCCTGTTTTCACAATGTCGTTGATTCTATGAATATAACTCATTAACAAACCGCTTATCATCTGACTTGACACCGGTTGATTTCAAAATACTTGCAATTGTTGAACTTGAAAAAGATTTTTATAAATGTTACATTTTTGGAAGGTACCATAATCATCATCTGCTTGTCCTATCCCGCGGACTAAAAACGAAACTTTTTCGGTTATACATGTCCATATTTTTTGTGAGTAGAATTTGGCTGACCCCTTTCACAAAATTCATCCCTGATAAAAGCCAGCAACGTATACAAGGGAAGCAATAGAAGCAAATCCCTCTCCCAGAGAGGGATTTGCCCCTATTATTCCTGTTCTTGTTCCTCACATAAGTTATTCATTCAATGTGGACATTCTTCATATTTTCCCCTCTACCCTAGGAACACACCCTGAATACGACTCTGATTACTGATTAAAGCACCACTCTCTTTTTCGAAAAATTTTTAAAAGTTGTCATTGGATAGTGCTTGATTTTGAGCTGTCAGATAAAATTTAATCTATGTTGTTGATGAACAAGTTAATGTCGGTATCATATTGACAATCCGCTCCTGGTATAATATGCAGTGATACCAAGTATGTTTTTGAATTCAAATCAATGTAATTCCAAATACAATGTGTGCTACCATTCATGAATTAATAAACTCGAGAAAAGAAGTGCCGACCTATTCCCAAGATGAAATATTCAGAATGAGTTCTTTCCCCATTACAAAATTTTAGTGCAGTGACTTCATATTCCGAATCGGTACATGCAAATACTGCGGTCGTTTAGCAAATTAATTGAAATTTATACAACGTTTGATACTCATCTAAATTCAGTTGTGGAAGCCATTACCGTTATATTGGGTTTCATGTTGAAATCCCATTTCAATAAATGGAATAGATTCCAGTGGAATTGTCCTGCATCCTTGAATAAATTGTGGGCTACCAATTTCAGAAAATCCCGTAATTGAATTCATGTCTAATATTGGAAATTTCAGTTATGTATATATTGTTTGTGCAGATTTTAGACGGAGAAAAGCTATGTGTTCAGGATAACCAGTGACTCTCGCAGTGACCTGAAAAATTGGAATAGTCAGGGAAAAAGAAAATCCATAAAAAGTTAGGGAATTACGTTTCTAATATCCGAAAGTCAGGAAATTTTCACTAGTTTAAATAAATTTCGAATATTTTGATATTTATATTTATTATATCAGCACACACATTGAAAAACTTGAATTCATTAGGATTCAGCAATTTTTTTCTGGTATTATACAGGGCGTTCCAATAAAAACTTGACCCTCCCCTTGTAACTTAGAAACGGACGTGTAATCGAAAATTTCAAAGGACACCTCAATTTTTATTTCTAGGGGACTAATTCTGATACAGTATTCATACCCGAAATTTCACCCCCTGCGGTCAGCAACTACCCCCCTATTTTTCTCAATGGCATGGGGGATCGAGTGTTACATCATTTGGAAAGGTCTTTTGTTCTTCTTTTACTTCTGTAATTTTTTTCGAAATTGGTACATTCGTTATTGAAAAATTAAATGTTGAACGTTTTATTGAAGAAAAAACGAAATTCGCTGTCACTCATTTTATTAAGGAAATCAACAAAATTATAATATCGATGGCAACACAATCAATGTTCAAAATGACCTCCATCTAGTTCCATACAATAATACAGTCTACTTTCGAAGGCGTTCCTTACATTATTGAAGATGTTCGGAGTCAGAAATCGGCATTCCCGAACAATTCTCTGTCGCAGGTTTTCTAGATTTGTAGAATTCATTCAATTAGTAGTGAACGTTTTGAAATGGACGACACTGTTAGTTTTTTTTTGCACAGGTAGTTTTTGTTGAATCTAGTTGTCGCAGAACAAAAAGTAGATAGTTGGCCACTGTCACTTCTTCATGAAATATTATTCAGTCATCCTTGTTCACTGTGTTCCAACATGATTTATTCTATGGAAGAAAGAATAGAAATTGTTGCAACCTATTATCGAATTAATGAATGTGCTGAAGCTGCTGCAAGAATCATCCAGACCACAACGTGAGTCATCAATACATCAAACAGTTAATGGATGAGTTTCGAACTTCAGGTTCTTTTCACAACAGAAAACATGAAGTGTCCCGTCCTATCAGAAATGATGAAGTTGAAGTTGCAGTTTTAGGATATGTACAAATGGATAACCGACAATAACCGACAAAAACCAAACGCTAGAGCGTTTGGTGTATGAGCTACTAGTGTTTTTCGGATTTTGATAGCCTACAAATTCCATCCTTCCAAAATAAGGCTAGTTCAGGAATTAAACGAAGATGAGCCTGTTCGTCCACTTCAGTTTTGTGAGATGTTCAGCGAGAAATTGGCCAATAACCCAAACCTATTATACAATACATGCTTTTCAGACGAAAGTTCTTTCATGTTGAATGGTGAAGTGAATAGACATAATTGTCGTTACTGTAGCGATGTGAATCTTCATTTGGTGATGGAAACACATTCACAAACTCCACACAAATTGAATGTCTGGGGCCGGCATTCTTGTTAATCATATTGTTGGACAATTCTTCATTGAAGGTAATCTCAATGGAGACACATACTTAAATCTATTACAAGACTGTGTAGAATCCTATGGTTACACAAATTTTAGAAAATGATGACAATTTATTAGAAAATGAAATAACATTCCAGAAGGTTGGTGCACCCCTACATTTTGATGTTCGGGTGAGACAGTTATTGAACGAACGTTTTCCAATTCGTTGGATCGGCAGAAGAAGGCAGAAGAAAAATGACAACAACTTGTATTTCGAAAACGAATGATTATTCGATGAACATTTTATGGGAAAAGTTGTTTATTTTGACGAGATCCACCACATACTTAGTTTTTGTGATGTTTTTCTCAGCAACTTCACTTAGGAAAGTTGTAAATATCTCGAAAACGATCACCTCCAGCGTTGTTGGGGAACTGTACCTTGTTTACTTGGAAAGGGTGTGGAAGTTCGTTGTTTTATTTTTCGTAAAAATTACCAAAAGTTTTTTGTCAGAAAAGTTTGGGCAATTTGAAATAAATCATCGTACGCAGCGCCCTTTAGATATTACATGAAAATAAATACTAAATTATGATTTCCCACGTCAAAAATACCCCGGGTATCAAATTTCGTGCAAATAACTCATTTTTTGCGAGTTATTTTTAAAAAACGAAAAAAAATTCAATTTCAACATCCTTTATCTCCCAAACGAAACATTTCCAGACACAAGTTTATACAGACTTTTTTTTTAATTGTCTCAGGAATACGTCACTTAAACATTTTAACGTATTTATGTTACACCCTGTATATAAAACAGGAGATGCCAGTGTTTAGCTTATGCAGATGATGTTATAATGGAAGCTATGAAAAGTTCAGAAGAGAGGAAAGACAAATTTTGAAATTGAGGAGCAGAAAGATGGGCAAAATATATCGACAGAGAAATAGTTAGGATCATATTCCATGAAAATGGAGGAAATGAAGAGGAAATCAATCGAAGGATAGAAAATGAAAATATATGTGCAGGAAAGTTAAGTTAGGCTGACAGAAACAAAGTTTGTTTCGAGAAAAGCTAAAATAAAGATTTATTAAATTAATTTCTCCGAACCACAGTTCATTTCATATATTTTTAGTCCATTTCTATTTTATTCTATGTTTTGATATATTTCCGAGTTTTCGAGAAAGCATCGGCTAAGGATTGTTTCAGTGAGATCATTTACTTTTAATGTGTGTAGATATTATTATAAACATGTTATATTTCATTCTTGAATATTCCCCTTTTTTCTGGTGTACATATTTGAGAATTTTATTAGAGTTTTTGAACAAAATGTATCAAATTTTCTTTTCCTAGTTTTTGAACTATCAAACTATTACGTACAGGTACTGGAGAACAGAGAAAACAGAATAAAAAGAACAAGCTGGAAGAGTCAGGGAATTTATTTCATTGAAAGTAAATGCCTGGCTACCATCTTTCGGATATTAAGATTTCAATATAAAAAAAATGTGAGAGTATGAAGCCAGGTCAAAAGTTTTAACCAAAAAAATTAATCAACGTCAATTGGAATTCTAGTTCTAGGAATAGCACGTTGGAAGCTAAGAATTTAGCTCGTAAAATTTCGATTTCGTTCTTGAAGGGGCGACAGCTGGTTAACGAAAAGGCACATCATAAACATATTTCAAACGTCTTGAAAAAAGTTCATGAGATTTTATACTCTTCTACAAGAAACTTTTTTAAAAAACTTACAGAAATAGTCCATTCCAATTTGCCAAATCTCGTCTATCTCTCATATAGAAGACCACTTCACTAAGAGCAATTTTCATAAAATGTCACAAACTGTGCTTTATCAACTGTAGACCGATGAGTGTACTATCATTACAATCTGAGCTCACGACAGCAGTCATTTTTCATAAAATAACATTTTTGGCAAATCACTAGTCATACCAACCGTACAGCATGCTTTTATCAAAGATAAATCAACGTTGACAAATTAATAAGTGAAAGAATAACTGGATACACGATATAGACTATAAAGTTTCAAACGATATTATTCATCTCGAATTTGCGAAGGATTAATTCGACAGAAACCCCAAGCGAAGCTTCTTTATAAGCCCAATAATTTTGGAATTCATGGTAAACTGTAATTATGTGGATTGAAAACAGATGGATTGGATTGCGATGGAATGGATTGAAACCTGACAGGCTATAATTTAAAAGTCAGATTTGTACAAACCTTTTCCCCCGGTATGGCAGTAACAGACGGAGTACCACAAGGCTATGTTTTGAGACCACTAGTGTTTTTAGTCTACGCAAGTAATTTAACATATCATATACAAAGCAACAAATCATTTTGGACTGACACCAAAATCTACGCAAATCCTCTGACAAATCATTATATGCTTAACGGTAATATTCGCCTGGTGCAATTACTAGCTTCTTGCGTTGAACATAGAAATGTGTGTGGTTCTATACGTTGATAAAAACTTCTTGAGAACCCGTAACCTCTCATGAAGATCTAGGAGTCATAATAAAGTCAGATCTTATCTTGGTCCAATCACATTCTCACAATATGTAAGCATGCTGAGTCATCGATATCCCTAATTCGGAAAACGTTCACGTATGTTTCCGTCGAAGCATTTGTTCAACTATACAAAACCTATATTAAATATTAGTATATGCCGGTCCACGTGCCAACTTTGAAATGAGGTTAAAATTTACTAGAAAACATTCAGTTCTGCAGTACCCGCATGACTTTTTCCCGAAACCCACCAATTTATTTCGACCGACACCGCTTAACAAACATTCCAGCACCATAGACTTCGCAGAGATCTCTTCGGTGTTCGAACAACGTGTTCACAAAAAACGTGGCTTCGCGGACACTTACTCAAGTCCAAATAGAGACAACACTTTCTGATCAACCGCATCTTCTACACATGGAACGACTTGCATGACGAAGTGATTCGCTGTGAATCAGTGAATATTGTCAAGAAAAGACTTGATAAATGTTTGTTTTCGCAATAGTGTTCATTTTTCTCCATCACTAATTAATTTAGGCCTTTGCAGGACTCTCAAGTCAGCCTTCAATAATCTCAAGCCTATTTAAGCCTGTTTAATTTTTTTATCGTCAATTAGCGGAGACTTATAGACGATCTTGTATTTCAACTGGCGATTCTAAGCAGTGTCAGTATTCAACTTTAAAACCGGCTTTAAGAAAACAGCTGACCATTTTCTTTCCGCTTAATACTCGTCAACACTTTTAATCTACCAAAAATATTTTTCCGTAGACCTCCATCCGAAGTAATAGACCACATAGTGTTCGCTGACACGTTCCATACGCACCGAGTGTTGGATATGAGTGGTCGTAATGGCATCCGGAAGTTCCGGATATTATATATGTCACTTGTTAAGAGCTCGCACTGATTGGGAAGCCACAACCATTCATAAAGTATAAATGGATCTCTAGTGGAAACGCTACGTCTAAATATAGAAATAGTCGAAAGTGTTCCATTCATCATTGCAATCGTTCTCTTTCAGACTTTTGCTGATCTCAGGAAGAAAGAGATATTTCAGGTGTTCAGGAAATATTCCGGCTGGGTTCTCATTTTGTACATCGTTAAGTTGTACAAAAGACCTCCCAAGTCTGTTTTGCAATATTACTTATAATAATAAGAATAAATAGTATCGGTAAAAAAGTATGAGTAGAATAGGAAACAAACGAATGCGTGCGTGTGTCGAAGCAAATTATAAACGTTTCTTTCATAAATATTGTGTCAAATCCAATAGTGTATGGTGTTTCGTATAGTTTTAGAGTAATTTTTGAATCATCTTGGAAAAATCGAATAATAACAAAGGTACTGTAAATATAAGTTGCCTAATAAACCTATCGACTGTCGGAAGACCCCATATTGCCTTTAGCTGTTTTTCTAACAGTTTGTTAATAAAATAAAGGTTACTAGTACCTGAAAGGACTAGTATTCTTAAAATTCCTGCAAATCTTCGTCTTCAGAAATACTTAGTGGTTTTTCATCATGTTGTCATTCTCTTCCATACCTGCCTCTCTGAATTTGTTCGACAAAATTCTCGAGAAATCTGAACAATCTGAGAAAATTACTATTACAAAAGTAGAAATAATGTACAATAATCCATTCATTGGATTCCTACCGAATGGATATGGGACAAAAATGCAGAAATAGTTACAGAGAAGTTTTTACTCGCATGTTTTATGACACGCATCCGTCACAGATTTGCCATTTCAAGGCACAAGTGTCAAAAAAGATTTCAAAGACAAACCAAGAGATCTGTCAATTTTCATTTATTTTGTCACATGATGACATCACTTTTTGAATGTTCATTTTTTTTCTCTGTTGCATAAACTGAAACATATGATGGAATGAAATGGGTTGAATGGTTAGGAAAGCAGCTATCGTTATGAATGAAACATATTGAAATAATTTCAATCTCGGACGAAAACAAATTCGAACATAACAAATATTATGGCATTCAATGAACTCAAATAAGTGCATTTTGGAGCAATTTTTCTAAAATGGATACTTTTCAGTAAAAAATGTACCATACACCATATGTATATATACCGCATATCTAATGTACTTTTTCATCCAAAAATTCAGCCATCAAAGTTTATATAATATATCAAATGGAATAAAATCATTATTTCGGTTAAGGTGCATATTAAAAAAATCCCGAAACACGTCAAATTCCAATTATAATGTGACATTCTTCAACGTAAAAATGCTACCCATACATTCAACCCCCTTCGAATGACAGGTACAACCTCCCAATTTTTTAAAAAGGAAGTATAGGTTTGTGATATATCGTTTGAAAGGTCTCTTCATTTTTCAAAAATGTTATCGCTTTCGAGTTTATTGCAACAATGCTGGGTAATCGCACATTAAAAGGTAAGGCCTCGTTAATCCATTGCTCGCACAGGTTTCGACTTCTGAGGGTTGACGTTCGTCAGCTGGTTAACGGAACGAACAATTCTAGTTGAGATAAAATAAAGTAAAATCGTGTGGTTACCGAAATTCGATAAAATACACTCAAAATCTAAAATGTAAGGCAAAATATAATGAAATGTAGAATATGAAAAAGAAGTATGTCAAATAATTTAAATTTGACGTGTTCCGGGATTTTTTTAAAAATATTTACCCGAAATTTAACCGAAATAATAAATTTATCCCATTTGATAA
>WOGR01007058.1:0-12634 GCA_015342045.1 Leptinotarsa lineolata
TCATGTTACATTTGACAGTCGACATCCATAATTTTGCTCTGTGGTCGGAGCATGGCATTGTTGCCAGGTAGCATGGGTGTTTGATTTTGGCTGTGGCTATCATATGTTCGAATATCCTTGGATTATCACTGGTACGCCCTCTGATGAAGATTTTTCCATTTTATAAATGACAAGTAGTATAATGAAATCATTATGATATGATACAAAATATTTGAATGGTAGAGGAATGACTTAATTTTACGAATTTTTTATACAAACTGATGATGTATATTAGATATATACGTGAGGTACAATCTGTGACAAGAACACTTGTGGAGGAAAATTGAAGACTTCCAGTCATTTTCTGGTAATTCATGCAAATTAAATAATAGTAAATTTCACTTAAGTGATTTAAGTCGATTTTTTGTTCAACGAATTTTGAGAATGTGAGATATGTACCATTTTTAGGAAAAGCCTCTCCGTAATGTTTTTTTCTGTGGATGAGATTTTGATTGAATTATAATCCATGCAATGTCCTTCCTTAGAGACATGTTCACTCAATGCACATCTTTCCGGATGTAACCTACTGTCACTCTTGTGTGATGTGATCCGATCTTTCAGTAATCTGGATGTTCGACCTATATATTCTTCTTGACAACTAAGACAAGGTATACAGTACACCACGTCAGAACAGTTTGTGCATGGAGTTTTGTCTTCTGATTTTGAAAAAAATTTATTGAGTGGTAAAACGGTTTCATTTGAAATTTTCATATTATTATTGACTGAGTTGAAAATTCTGGTTAATCCTGGGGTAATATCCTCAATAAAGGGTAATGAAGCATACAAAATAGAAATTAGATTCACTTCAGTGGAAACTCCAGCCCCTACATTTGTTGAGTTTTGCGACATAGCATTTTTATTCGATATGGCATTGATATTATTCAAATTTTGGTTATCTATGAATGACGTACTGTACAATAACGTTTTAAGGAATTTTGGGGGGTGAGAGTTTTGACAAAAAAGTGTGTATAGGAGATCTAGGTTCCATAAAAAGAAGTTAACGGGAGGTATTTTGTCTTTTCTATATTAGGGGTTAGTTCGTTGTATTTGAACCAATCTTTAAATCATAATGTTTGACATGAAGAAAAGTAGTAATTTTTTCAATAAGATGAAATTGAAGGAATATTACCATTTTCGGAATGACATTGAACGTAGACTATGAAAGTTTCAAGATATGTTCAAAATCTTCTATGAACATTCTGAGCTGAATGTTTGTACCAGGCAACTTCACAATAATGTATATCTTTATAGAAGTGACAACACTCTGAACTTTATTTGCATTCATCAGAATTTCCAAAATCATTCACCATTACAAGAAAAATGCCGATAGGTTGATATTACGAGTTTTTTGCGAGTAGACAGGGTCATATTTCCGCGTCATTTCGCAAAAATAAGATTTCGAAAAACTGTTAACTGTGGCAATGGATAATAAAGTTAATTGTTATTCCATCAAAACCAAGAAGAATCCGTAAGGTGAATCGGATTCAAACAAAAAAGTGGAAGTAGCTTTCGGAACAGCTTGTGCTCTAGATCTCTGATCAGTTGAGAAAATCACCTCACGTGCTTAATGATTTGCATCCCACCAAATAGTGAACTTTCAGAAAAAAATGTCACCCATTCTACCCACTGTACAATCCACACTACCAAATTTTACTTCCCAGTTCAAAATTAACAAAGCTTTTTGCCCTGATGAACTCACATCAGTTTTCCGTAAACTCTTCAGATTGTCTTATAAACTTCATTTTTTATGAAATTACTGTTCCAGTTCTATCCAGCAGAGCGAAAAGCGGAGAAAATTTTTCAAATAATTATGGACTAGTTACTCCATCATTGGTGATGTTTGAATATTTGAGAACACTGTTATTCAACAAATCGAATACTAAGAGAGCTCCATCAGATTCTGCGATAATAAATATGGTTTCTGAAGGTAACGCCCATTGAACAATCTTCTTACATATATCACCCAGCTCAAGAGCGATAGTATTAAAACATATGGGGAGTTTTGAGTGGTTTGAATGAGTTGGTTTGAATGTTTGAACGTGCTTCGTACGAGGCTGATGGAATTACGAAGTTATGGCTTGCCAGATAATTTTTTGTTGCTCTTCAGCTTTTTCAGGGGCGGTCGGAGCTATAGAGGATTGTATCTTAAGTACTCTCTCAGTGAATATATTGTTATGCTTACGTTGAAAAAACCCGCATTTTTTTTGGAAATAATGAACGGTAACATTATAATGTTTCATAAAAAATGAGAATTGAGACTTCCTATGTTTTTATACCACTTGTATTTATTTCTGACGTTACTGCAGTTTTGGCCTACAATGACATTATTGAACAAATACAGTTAACTGGAATGATTAACAATGTAGACCCACCTATAGTACCACAGTCGGTAATAAGAGACAATTGCTTTATTACCAGAATTTGGTTTACCTGTGACGATGTTGGTACGCAAATCTGAAAACCGGCTAGTAGACTAGGTCAATTTTATCATTTAGTAGATTACATCTGCAATGCTTATGTTTATGGATGGAGGATTCCAAATAGTTGAGTTGCCAATCTTCGCCTGCATATTGTAGAATTTTCAATTCGTTTAAATTCGTAATTCTGAGTCTGAAGGACCTTCCATAATCAGCATACCGTTCAAAAATATTTCGGCTGTCTCACATGAACACTATCACACTTTGGACATTAAAGCTTATGAACTCCACGTCTAGTCCACTTCATCTTAGGCATTTAAAAGGAACTTAGATAACCTGACATGTGGTCTAAATGCCACTTCCACTTTGTTCTTCTCTAAAAAATATCGCAATTGTCTTTGTTCTTTTACCAAAATATGTTGAGGGTACTAATTTCTTCATTTCTGATTGTTTGATCTAGGGGTATATTAACCACGAAGCCATGCAAAAAAGCTTCAAATTTACGTACAGATCAAACAATTAGGAATCAAAAAATTTGCGACTTCAACATATTTTGGTAAAAAGCAGAGACAATTGGTGAATTTTTCAGAAAACACAATGGAGATGGAGATATCTAAAGTTAGGGGTCGCCAAGTTCTTGAAAATTTCAAGATCTTGTCTTGATTTCGAGACAAGAAGTAATTTTAGATTTCAAGACAAGAAATTTTATGTCAATACCAAGATTTCTTGTCAAGAAAACAAAAAATCTTGAAATATCTTGACTAACAATGAAAACTCTAAAACGTATCCATTTGTGAAAAAGATAATATATTTCAACGTAACATAAGATATTTCCAATTTATTAAAGACTTTTTTTGCTATAACGATCAACAAAAATGTAAATTGGAAATAATAAATGATATTTACCTAATCCTGTTGAAAAAAATTTTGTAAAGTTAACAGACGCTTTATCAGTTGTCACACCTTGAATGCAGTCCATTACATCATAAGATTTTAGCACCTCAAAGAGAATCTTGGCAACCAATGCACTTCTATGGCTTCCCCTAGTAGGCACAATGTCTAAAACAATTGATTGAATTTTCCAATTTTCGTCCACAAAGTGAGCTGTAATGCCATAGCAGCCCTTCATATTAATAGATGACCAACCATCAATAGTCAACGAAATTTTTGATCTACTTGCTTTCAGAAAGCTCATTACACCATTCTTCATTACCTCAGATTCATGCATAATTTTTTTTAAAGGTCTTACTACTATGTAGAGCCACTTCTGGATATAAAAAAAGAAATAGATTTTCGGTGACATCATCTTCAAAGAAGTTGAATGGCAGATACTCTTTCGTAATGAATCATATGATCAGTTCGTCAACAACTTCTTTGTTTAGGGGATTGACTCTTACCTGTAAATAATTACATAATGTTTATACGAGTAAGTCCTATAGATTGTTGCCGGTTGTAAAATAAAACTCATGAATAAATTGAATATACTTCAAACCAGATTAACTCAAGCATCATATAAATTATTATTCCATCAGAAGAAAGAAAGGGATAATAATTAAAACATTTTTGAAACAAGCTTTTATTCAAATGTTCTGAAAAGAAACTTTGAATTATATCTAACCCATCAGTTACAATTTATATGATATAAAAAAAGCATGTCACGAGATTTGCCTATTTTATAAAAAAATACATTTTCATATAATTATGTAATATATCTAAATCAAGTTATCTACATACTTATATTCTTGTTTATCTACACAGGTAAATCTCGCGATAAGCTTTTATGTCATATAAATTGTGTAATGTAATAAATTAATATGTTCAATTCAAAATTTGTCTTCTTTTTTTAGAGTACTTGAATAAAAGCTTGTTTTTAAAAAAATTGAAATGTTTTGGGTAGATTTTCAAAACGAATTCGAGTATGTATGTACGTATCGGAAGGAAGGGGGATTTTTCTGTCAGCACAAGTCTACTTGCATTTTTTTATTGATCAACATGAAATTTGGCATACACATTCTTTTTCTAATTTTCTGGGATGAACTTTTAATCCACAAAAATTTTAAAGAAGCAGACTTATCATCAAATAAAACTAACATTAGGAAGTCTGGACACTGGGTTGTGAGCACTGACCACTGAGCACTGGTAGGCCAGTGCTCAGAATTCAAAATGTTAGTTTACTTGATGAAGCATTATATCCCGAAACCGAGCGTAAAAATAAAATACCTAGTGGTATTAGACAAAAAGTGTTTTCATTCATCCCATTAAAGTGATCATGAAATTACACAAAATACACAAGCCATCAGCAACACAGATATTGTAATTGTAGTGTCGTCAGCAAACGAAGTCATGTGAGTCTTTGTATGTGTAGGTAGGTCGTTAATGAAAATGGGAAAAGAAGTGGTCCCAATACTGATCTCTGGGGGACTCTCAGTTTCACAGAATATATTTTGGAATCAACATCACCATATTCCACTACCAAATCTCGTGCTGTCATGTATGAGTGTATCCAGTTCATTACATTTTGAGGAAAGTTCAAGGCACTTTGCTTAGAAACTATTTTATGACTATCCACAATATCGAAAGCTTCCTACAGGTCGAACACAACATGATTTTCATCATCACTTTTTCGCGAAATATGATTGAGTAGTTAGCAAGAAGCCATTCCAATAGATCTTTCTTTCCTGAGTCCATGGACGGCACTTTTTGGTTGACATAACAAGCTAAAACAATCATTTTTTCATACTGTTAAGGCTTTGTGTCACAAATCTACTCTTTTCACGATGACACAACGTAAGGCTATTTCATTCAATTGCAACTATTCAAACATTGCTTGAAATGCACATATGCACATGCATTATTTTCATATCTTTGTGAAGAATTTATTCTGAACTTGATTGCTTCATTTTTTCCTTTGTAAGTTTCTCACATTTTTTTACATAGATGTAGAAGTAGAGAGTATGAATTTTTTTTCAAAAAAAAAACAAACTTTCCAAAAAAATATACCCCTTCCAATTCGATTCGTTTTATTTCCCCTCCTGATGGAAAGAAGGTTTATAAATTTCTCAGAAGTAACTGGATAATAATTTAGAAACGAGAACAACACGATTGTTTCAATTTTCAAGATGGCCGTTTCGTAAATAACGAAAATTGGATTTCCAGATGGAAAATAAAAGTATACCTCTGAAAATATAAATTTGATAAAATATCGAAATCATAACGAGTCGTGAGGACGGGACGCAACGATTGTGAAAAGAAAGCAAATAATTTCAAAAATGGGATTACATTCACTTCAAAGCGGAGATTTTCCTTTAAGGATGATATGAGACGGTTGTATATCTGGAGGAAATACAGAAATAACAAACTAATCACTTTGAGTGCAATACCCAATCAGAAGACAGGATGATACACTGAGGAAGAAATCATATGTTTACCTAATTCGGTAAACACAATAAAGTACATGCATGTTTGCAGAAAAGTACTATATTAAGTTTGTTGATGTTCTTTTTCGAAATGCCCATTACATGATGGAAAGACACTCATTCAGATATTACTTTAACTATGAATGGTTTGTTTGGGAATGGAAAAATACTTCTGAAGAGGTTACGATTTTGGAAGGGTTATTGAAAAAATTGGTTAAACTCAAATATAAACTAAAAGGATAGAGGATCTGCTGGAGTGAAAAGTTCACATAGACAAGTTACTCCGTGATAAAAACCACTGAAGAGTGCAATCAGTCAATAACTTTTCGTATTCATGAATTTTGCCTAGAAATTGAAAAACTCAATTGAAATAAAATGAAGTAGTCATAATTAACTTTCAATAGTGCTGGACGTTTGAGAAAATATTTTTTTTCGTTTTCAAAACCTGAAATTCACTTTTGAACTTTCGCCTCACATTGTGAAATATCTAATTCTTTTGACATGTGTTAGTTCAACCAGATCTCCAAGTGGAAAACTTGTGGAGTATCTTCTTCAAATTTTGAAACCTCTGTCTGGAAATATAAAGAATTTCATGAAAAATACTTCTGATTTCAATGCAAAATGACCAGATGTTAAGCAATGTTCCGGTTGGTTGAACCTTAAGAATTGTAACTGAATCAGAAAATGATATTGATGATAGAACTAAATGGAGAAGCTATTTTGTAACTTCTGAAATTATGTACCGATAAAACTTTATTCCTGTTCAAAAAGGGTTTTCATCAACAAGGATTTGGGATAGAAATGAGCACATCCTTGTCACCGATTTTGTCAAAATACTACATTTTCATGTAGCATTTTGAGGAATTATACGTAGAAAGTCACCCAGAATAGTCCAAAGAAATGGGGTTATATGAATCTGGGACCATAACCCAGATGATATCAATGTTATTTTGAATTATTTGAATTCAAGAGAACCCACGATGAAATTCACTTCCTTTTCTTGATGTTATGATCAGAAAATTCATGGATACTTATGATACCAGTGTAGAGATTCATAGATTATTATTCTATTTTCAATAGGTTGTTCATGGTTTTCAAGTGGTATCACTGGAATGGATTTTGCTCTCATGTCGGGAATGAGGATATCTCGTAATTGAGATAAACTCTAACTTCCAAAACAATGATGAGTGGAGTTTCATCGAATTGGTTAATATTTCGTTCAAATGGAATTGAAATTGACGGATATGTTTCTATAGTTTTCATGTAACATTCGGTGAACATGATGTTTTGTTCGTATCTTATCAATGCCATATCGAGAAATGTTGAGCTGTTATCAACTTCTCCTTCAAGTGAAAATCGAAAATTTTGACCGAATTCAATACATTCAGAACCTCTACTTTCACATAATAGGAATGAAATTGAATCACTTTTCATCAATGCAAATTTCAATTACTGGTGACGGTGAATTCGTGAATAGAGAAATCATGTCGAAACTTCATCACAATGATGATGAAAATTGTTAGTGAATGCATAGAATGTAGAAAAATTTGCAACGTAGTATATATTGTATGAATCATACGAATTATTTGTTAGAAGTACGTTAAAATATCCAAATGATGTATTCATGGGAACATTTTAAGAATAAAAGTCTATATAAACTTTTGTCCGAAAATGCTCCGTTTCGAAGATACAGGGTGTTGGAATCGATTTTTTGTTCGATTTTCAAAAATAACTTCTGTCAAATATACGTTATTTGCACGATAATTGGAACCCTAAGTTTTTTTGACGTGAGAAATCATAATTCCGTATTAATTTCCATGTAGTATCTAGAGGGCCCTGCGTACGCTGTCATTATTTTTTTCAAATTGCCTTAACTGTTTTGAAACTGAATTTTCGGTCCACTTCATGATGAAAACTTGATTTTCACACATTTTACAAGTAAAAAAGGTACACTTTCTCAACAACGCTGGTAATGGTTTTTGAAATATTTATGTTTTCTACATCGATGCATATTACTTAGCTCCTAGGACGCTAAGTGAAGTTGCTGAGAACATTACAGAAACTATATATATGGAGGGTCTCGTCAAAATTAACAACTTTCTTTTTTGAAATGTTTGTCAAAAAGTTATTCGTGTTTTGGAAAATTTTAACAATTTATATCTCGAAAACGTATGAATTTTCGAGATTCACCACATACTTAGTTTTTGTAATGTTCGCAACAACTTCACTTGGTGCCCTAGGAGCTAAGTAATATGCATCGATATAAAAAATTGTAAATATCTCGAAAACGCTCACGTTCAGCGTTGTTGAGAAACTGTACCATTTGTACCAGGAAGTGGTGTGGAAATTAGGTCTCTTCATAAAAAGTACCAAAAATTCACCGTCAGAAAAGTTAGAGCAATTTGAAATAAAAAAACTCAGGAACAAAATTTCGTGCAAATGAGTCATTTTTTGCAAAAGTTATTTTTAGAAAACGAACCAAATAATTCAATTTCAACACCCTGTATCTCCGAAACGGAGCATGTACTAAAAATTGTCCAAGGAATATGTCACTTGAATATTTTACCGTACTTATGTTATATTCTGTAGTTTGACATATAAATACAAACAAGACGCTACCCTGCCCTCCTATAACAAACCCCCGTATCTCCATCCGAAGTGAAATCGAGAAATTTATAATCTAAGATAATTTTGTTATCTGTTGACTGAGAAATGTATTCATATCTCAACTATTGGTGGAGTTATGGTGATTGGGATCGACTAAATCAATTTGAAAAACATTCATGAAACATTCAATGAAAATTGACCAAGAATATCAAAAAATGGACATACGAGTTCTGGTTGTAGAGTGATTTTGCTAAGTTTAATCACCGTAGTTTCACATTGTTCTCTAAACGAGGTCATTACTTAGTGAATTGATAGAATTTCGTGTACTTTCTCTTTATTCCCCGCTTTCAAAAGGAAAAATTATTGAGTGTCTCCATATTTTTTGTTCAATAATTTTTTTGGTAGAAATAACAGAAGATAGTTATACCTCACATAGGTATAATTTACGTGAAATTAATGACCCCAATGATTGTAGAGAATTATTACACCAAAATTATTCCATTAGGAACACCAGAAAAAATTTCAATCATGTTCCTGGACTGGGAAGTTCTGCCAGAAGAAACGGCGGTTTTCAGGTATGATATATTTCAAATTTTTTTAAACATCATTTCTCCTATCAATTGGAATACCGAAAGCTTTTTTTCACTTTTGTATCACTGAAACCGTTCTTGAGTATTTTTATCTATAAAAAATCTATATCCTGCAAGTCCTTTGTTACGTCGGTTCGTACTCTATTCGTATTTCTTCCTTTTTCGGCCACAGCTTTCGATACTTGGGAAAGGTAGACTCTTAGTTTTCAGGTATGATATTTCTCAAATTTTTTGAAACATTATTTCTTCTATCCATTGGAGTACCGGAAGTTTTTTTCTCACTTTTGGATCACTGAAACCGTTCTGTAATATTTTCATCTTTAAAAAATCCATTTCCTGCAAGTCCTCTGATACGTCGGTTCGTACCCTTATAGTTTTTCTTACTCTTCCAGCCATAGCTTTCGATACTTGGGAAAGGAACACTCGGGTTTCCATTTTTTCAATTCAGCTTGTGATGAATAGTCTTTCCATTCGAAAAAATCTGATATCGACATATCTTCTGCCACCACAAATCCAGAATTGCAATTTCTAATGGTTTCTGCGGAGTCTTTGAAATCGAAAACTTTTTTTCTTTTTCGAAGAGAGTTCAACTTGGTGATGAAAAGTATCCGCCGACATGAAAGAATGGCCTGGTTCGAAATAGTTCATTGTAATGTCTTGTGCTGCCAGTTCATTAGAGTTGCTTATGTAAACAAATAATGGAAATAAAGATCAATTCTTGTTTTGTGAGGAACAGTTATCCAGCCATAGGATGAGATCTTCAGCATCACGGTTATGCCAAAGTTATGCCAAAGTACTTTTTCTAAATTTTCCCAATAGTACGAAGCTCTCATTGTAAACAACCAGTCTTTGCGTAAATATAACCTTTCTGAATATATCTATGTGTGGAAGCATAATGACTTTTTCTAAATCCGCTGATACTTTGAAGAATTTGAATCAGGTTTCATTTCGGAGTCTTTCTTATACAGTTCTCTTGATGCCTTAACTTTTTCGATATATTTATTCCAGTTTTGACAAATTTCACAATCAATTCAATATTTAAAAAGTAATACAAATTATGAATCGTAAAAAAATTAATTGTCGTTCCGGGGCGACTTGATTGATTCCTGTGGTGCATTTGCTTTTTCAGCTGCAGGATATGTTTCAAGAAAATTCATTGATGGTCAAATCACTCGGCAGATAATGACGATTAGGCGCATGTTCTCTACGATAGTGTGACACTGATGAGTTGAATGATTCGATATGATTTTTTATATCATTGCTACCAAAATGATATCTTACGAAACCAAGCAAGAACCCCGTGTCTCAATTTTGTTTGGTCAAAAACCCGTATGTGTTGGTCGAATGCAGGGATTTTGTTTAGAAATGTGCCAAAGCAGTTTCATCCTTAGTTTTTGAGCATGAATTGGCATTCACGGAAAAATAATTTTCTATGATATAAATTACAAAAATAATGAAAATTGGATTTTATCTTCGTAAAAATGTAGTATTAGTCATAATGAATCCATAGATAGTTATAACTCAAATTTTGACAACTTTGGAGATACGGTGTTTTCATATAGGGGGGCAGTATTATAAATCACTAATGATATTTCTGTTCAGATGAATTCAACCATCTGAGTATCCCGATCGTAGAATTTTTTTCCAACTGATCATGAGCGACACCTGCAATTGATTCGGTGGGCTGATCACCACGCCACCTGCAGACAAAGACCGAAAGCAACTACTTGAACACATATTTTGGGGTTGGCTCCAGAATAATAAACGAATATATCTCAGAGAGATGCAAGAAATGCTCAAGTGCAGGTGGAAACAGCTGCGGGTTCATTCCGTCTGAACTGACCCCACGGAAATGACGAGAAACCAGTTTTCAGAAATCGGTCAGTCGGTAGTCATCTCGACCAATTGAAATTATTTTCAGCTTCCTAGAGACATAAAGTTACTTGCGACAGATGTCTCAGGTGTCCGATGCATTTTCACCTGCGTCTTGCGTTCAGTATTGTGTAAGCGTTTAACTTGAAACATGTGGTGTTTTTCGAGTAGAAATATTTTTTTATACTATTAATACCTAGATGTCATGAAATTAGGGTCAAGTGCATCTACAAATACTGATTCTGAACTTTGAATTGATTCATTTTATGAATATTCTAGTTGATATAATGATGAATGTATACTTCAATAAGTTTTAAAAATGATTTGAAAAATATCACTATTCTTGATAGTTTATTATACCCCAATTGGAGGTTTTTTTTACACATGTGACTACTGGAAAGAGCGTAAATAAGTGCTTTCCAACCATATTTATACAAGATGAAGAAAGGGTTTATTTTGAAGTCAGTTGCTTTTCTTCGTGAATTTCTAACATTTTTTATATAAAAATGTAAGACAAATATTCTTGCTAAAATTTTTGGCTATTCAGGAAATGAAATCCATCCAATTTGGGAATGAATATTTTGTTATTATATCAATGCATTCAGCTAAGAATATTTCAGGAAATAATCTTTACAAATACCACTCGACCTGAAAATTTTCTTAGATAAAGGTCGATTTTATTCGAACTCAAACTTCGTTACTTTTCAGCAAAATCAATCAAGCAACCAGCACTAGACAAAACTATGCATCCTACGGATTCGTGGTAGTATCCTACTGTTTGTATTCAGGGTATTGCTAAATAACAAAGTTTTCGTTGAAAAATGGATATTTATCAATAACATTCTGACATCTCGTGGTATTATTATTGATAGAATTCTGGTTCATTTTCATGAAACGATAACAAGGCAGCAATTGATGGAATAGGGATACTCTAATTATGCAAGGCCCAAACAATTTCTTGTACAAAAATGCTATCGGAAAGGTTTTACTTTCAGGATTATCAAAGAGTATTCATAATTGATTTTCTGAAAAAAATTGGAACAAAATCTGAAAATTACTATTCGACGTTACTGAGCACTCCATATAAAGAAGATATGGAGAAGAAACGCGAGAACTTTTTCAATCATTTTGTTATTTCAGAATGCCACACAAACTTGGGGTTCGCATTATTCGAACATCCTTCTCATACACCGGATTCGGTTCTATTCAACTGTCATGTCTCTCCTCTAGTGGAAAAATTACTGAAATGATGTTCATTTTCTTCTAAATACGAGTTGATAGAAATTGTAAACGTCCAGTTCCCAGAGCAACAAAAAATTTTTTTGAAAGATTTAGAGGCATTGCAGGTTCGCTGTCATAGTGTTACGGTGTTACAAAAGTGAAAACATGGAAAAGTCACTCCGGCAGCTGTTCGTCGGCGGCATATGCGGCTGGATTGATTGCTGCGATTTCGCAAAATAAAATAATGGATCAATAAGGGCGCCACTGACCTTTTTTATGTGATCTTATCTGGAAAAGATCAGGGACCTAGGGTGGAGAGTAGATGCATCAGATGAAATAAAAGAAAGGCATACCCAATTTGATAGTATTTATTAAGATAAAGGTTAAGTCGTACGATGCTTATACAATCTATATATATAAAAGAAAGTCGTGTTAGTTACACCACTTATAACTCAAGAACGGCAGAACAGAT
>WOGR01007059.1:0-12634 GCA_015342045.1 Leptinotarsa lineolata
AGCATATTTGAACCTGGTTACTTTCACCCAAATTCGAAATTATTTATAGATTCTCATTGAGATATGCAACTTCCTGCTGCAGGTGAAGATGTGATCCGCAACCGATTTCCTGGTATCAAAATGGAATGAAGAGACGAGTGTGCTGTCGTCAGCAAAGCAATATATTGGATTTTTCGTTTCTTCCAATAAGTCGTTAATGTACAATAAAAAGAGAATTGGAGACAATATAGATCCCTGGGGAACACCAGCGTTGATGGTAGAAGTATTTGAGAGATATTCATTGACGGCCACTTGCAGGGAACGTTCTTTCAGGAAACTTGAGATCCATACACAAAAATGATTCGACAAATCATAGCATTGAAGTTCGGCTAGCAAACCCTCATGACACACACAGTCAAAGGCCTTAAAAATATCAAGCACAACAGCTCTTGATTCTTCATGATTCTCGATTGCGTTATTCCAAATATGGGTGACATTCGCTAGAAGGATGCCTGTTGATCTTTGTTTTCGATAGCCAGAAATACGCGATGGATTGTGGCTGCTAATCGTTTTGAAGTTCAACTCAGTACACCTCGAACTTCGCTGTTTAAAAACTTTTTCATTTGAAGAACTGCGTTCATGTGGAATAAACAGATATTGTAAATTGTGAATTTTGAAAAAAGTATCTTATTTATTTGTATTGATGACTCAGTATTTTGTAAGTCAAAAAAGTTGATAAATAATAGAGTAAGAGCGTTTGTTAAAAATCTCATTTATTTATTACTAAAAGGAAAACAAAAAAGACTTGGAGTGTGTTTGTCGTATCTCGAATAGTTTATGAGTTATAAAGATATAAAATCCATTAAAAACAGATTTAGGGAGTATTTTAGTAAACAATTGTCAACAAATTTTATGAATAATAGGTTTGGAGAATTCATTTCGAATCTCATTTGTTTATTGCTATAAGGAGAACAAAAAAAATGAAGTGTCTTTGTCCTATCTCCATTAGTTTATGAGTTATTTCACTAACAATGATTGAGAACAATGAGGAATTGCCTAACGTAAAAATAGAAAAATAGTTAAAAAAATGTCAGAAATAGTGAAACATTCCATACACAAAAAGTGACACATAGTTGTTTTGATTTTTTGCGGTAGTATTTGAGAAAAATATATCTCTAAAATCAATTTGTTTGAAACGAATTGTCTATTGAATAAATAAAAAAATTAAAAATTAAAAAATGTTTTTTTTTAATATCAAAGAGATATAGAAATTATAATTCGGAAAAATCGTTCCTTAATATTCAAATCTAGTAGCAAAAATAATTGTTAATCAACAAATGCGTTTTTAGGCGATACAATTTTTTTAAGAAACGATTTTGTTTCTCAAATTCGTAATATTCATCACTGATAATCCCTCCGAATACATTTCAAATGGAGCTAAAAATTATGAAAAATCAATTTTAGCTTACTTCAAATAATAAAAATACGGATAAATTTGAATATCAAAATTTTTTTCCATTGCTTCAATTGAATTTTTCACTTTTTGATTCCAATAATAGCTAAGTGGAAAATCAACTTAATTCAATTTTTCTAAAGGGTATCTTTCTTGAAGGCTTCCAAGAAAAGCTTCAAGAAGGGAAAAAAATTGGGGTTATCAGTTTTGAAATTATCAGAGTTTTTATGTAAATTTAAAACTTGTGAAAATTAGTTAATTAACTGAAGTATATTTAATGAAATAATCACGGAAAAAATTTTTTCTTACATGTATTTTCGTTTATTCAATTGTCTAGAAGATATATTTTTTTAATAATGATATTTAATGGATTGAAATAATTTTTATTGTTCAGAGGTCCGTATCGGTTAGCGCGTACGGGACGTGCATTGCTCACTTTTTGAGCAATCTTTGCCCCTGGATTGAAATTATAAATATTGGTGATAGATTTTCGTGCAGTGCTACTTTTCTTCTGGAAATTTTCTCCTCTTTAAGGATCATTTTTCAAATTTCAGATATCGTTGTTATTTTCACAGATATTTGCAAAAACCAAACCCCCCCTTTTTCACTAAATTGTTTATAACTTTTGCAATTTTTTCGAGCCCCTCTTGAAATTTTTCAAAAAGTTACTGGAGGTCATTCTAAATCGAATGAGCCCTGGATCATAAGTTTTGTTGCCCTTGGACAGAAGTTTCAAAAAAATGATCTTGTTACCCAGACTATTAGTACAATATAGAAGAAGATGCACAAGTTGATGCAGTATACGCATTCTTTCATCAGCCGAACTCTACGTACTACCACCGTATAGAAGTAAACACAAGTATATTCACTCTCCGCCATATTTGGGTTAAGATCCCCATCTCTTATTCTACTCTCAGCCGATGTATCTAAGGCGTGAGAGCAAGTGAGCCAAGAATAGCTCTAGCCTGCATACTCCTACCGCACTACACGCCGCTACATTACAACCCGGCAAAAAATGAAATCTTGACACGATACATCAAAGATGCCGACCAGAAGTGAACTTACTTGTTGTTTACATCTATACGATGGTACTAAGTAGGTACTGTCATCGTTACAAGACCTCCCTTCCCATTAAGTCATATAATGTTATTCAAAACTGTGCTGCTGAGGTGATTAGACATGTGCCTTGTCCCAAAATTTCAACGATATGATATATTACATTGTGTAGCATTCCAATGAATGATGGGTTATCCAGGATTTCCATTAAGTCTCTGAGCGTAGAGATCAATTCAAGTTACAACTTAATTTCTAGTTTAATGGCAGATTCTGAAATAAAATTCAGAATCCCATATTACGAATGAAATATTTAGGTACTGTGTTGCTATTTTCGATGGATCTTGAAGCATGAAAAATGCAATGGAATAAAACGAAAATAAAAAATTGTCACAGATTAATTTCCGGAGATACCTTCTTCTGTAGCTATTTCCAAGTTTCAATGTTTATTCAGGTTATGACAATGAATTGTGTCAATATGTTCAAGTAACGAAGCGTTCATTTTTTTTTTCATTTACTTGGGATTTCGAATGATCGATAGGATGAAGTACATTTTGCCGAGTTCAGGTCAATCAATATACTCCATTGGTTGATTCATTTGGTTGTTTTCCAAAAGACCAACAAACACATATTTCAGTCAATTATAGGCTCATATATAGAATAGTTTCCACTAACTAGAAATTATTTGTATCGCGATATGTTCTTTTTTATTCGAAATGGGTGCATAAACTAATTCGGTTCATTTAACATTCACAACTTTGAGTAGACAGATTTAATATAAATATACTTTACTGTTTTTCATAAATCTACGAAAATGGCATGAAGAGTAAATGAAAAGATATAAATAGTAGAAGAATGTATTGAGAGTTTTTGCCTTAAGAATAAAGTCACCAGAACCCCATCCGAGTAAATGTCGAAAAAACTAAAATACTCCCTTTTTTTACAGAAGGCTGCAAGTTGACAAAGATCAAATGCTCATATAAAACCGAGTCAGTTGAAGAATAAATATCACTGGAGTTCTATCCTGGTTTGCTGTTGGGCTAGAACTCCAGGAAGATTCATTACAACACCAAAGGTTCCAAAGAGTGCATAACAAGTGAATCAGTAAACATCATCTCAAAGTTCTATTACCTTGATGTCACTCTCTCATTTTTTTCTTTGAGGAAGGAATCACAAGCACTACAGGATAAACCTTAAGGCGCTATAAAAGCGGTGCCTGTGCGAAAGTAGTGATTTACAATGGATTTGAATCACTGGAGATTAAATTCATTGGGGAAAACTTTCTTAGGAAGTTTATTCCACATGAACGCAGTTCTCCAAACGAAACAGTTTTTAAGCAGCGAAGTTCGAGGTGTACTGAATTGAACCTCAAAACGATAAGCAGTCACTATTCGTCGCGTATTACTGATATGTTTCGCTCTTAGTGGAAACAAATGTGCCAAGTCTCTTGATCACTTCTCGTGAAAGTATCCATAGAAGAGAGACAAATCTCGAACCTTTCTACGATGTTCCAGACTATCAAGGTTGCAAGTTATGTTTGCGTCTCCAATCAGGCGGATGGCTCTTTCATGACTATTCAACAAAATGGTGTGTACAACTGCAGAAGAAAGGTGAGTATGCTATCTGATATTACATCTGTCTGATGAGAAAAACTAAGATGGGAAAATTCTGTAACTGTTATCAGAAATGAGAAAATCAGCAAAGTCTAGCAAACTATCTAGATAACTATCGAACAAGACTACTCTAGATAAATTCTGCTTTTCACAGAATTGCCACGCTTTGAACAGACTGATGAATATTTGTGTGTATATCCAATTGAAAGCCTTGGGTGACTAGGTGGGAGTTTTGATAGTTTTTCCAATTACATTTCATGAAAACAGTTCAATTGATGATAATCTGGAACTGAATGGAAAACTTACTACAAAGTGAAAATATTCTGAGACAAATAATACTATCTATCGATTGATTTTTCAGAATGAGTGAAATTTTCCACTTGTGATATTCTTATCACACTCAACTAAGGGTTGGCCAATCGTGAGACATGATTTATGCCTCATTCGTCAAAAAATCATACGTGTATTTTTTCTTGTTTGTATTTGGATTCGGAAACTCGAATTGACCTTTCATTCCCTATTGAAATAAACATTTTCTTTCCACGTTTATTTCAGTTTTTTCATGGATTACCTTGTTTTCTGAATATATTAAACGTTATAGTTGGATTATAACATTTGGAACACACACACAAAAAAATATATCTATATTTCGGCCAGTACTCGAAGAATTATCCAAACAGCGACGAACATAACAAAAAAAACAGATTTATTAATTATCAGTAATCATGATTTTTTATGTGGAAGAAAGTTTTTGTCTTTCTACCACTCCATCTTGAAACAAAAGATGTGGGAATCTTCCAAGAAAATGGAAGCAATCAATTTTGAAAGAAGTCTGTATACATAGATGTGTGGATCATGCAAAGAAGTAACTTTTAGACACAAACTTGAAGAAAAAACCCTCCTGAAACAGATACTTTTATATAAACATTGAATTACACGAAAGTAAAATTCTTTCAAAACAAATACTTCTATATGAATACTGAATTACACAAAAAACACTTTTCTCTACTCAGTTTGTATTCCAAAAATTGGTTATGGAATCCTTTCTCTCTCTCTCTCTGTTATTGGCTTTTGCTTCCAATTTGGCGCAGTTAGCCAGCTCTATTCGGGGGGGTACAAAGGTCTTGCTTTACGCAATATTGCACCCCTTTTTAAATCTTCTTAAAATTTTCGTATTTTGCAGACACGTCTGCTATCGGTGAATATATAAAAATATAATTATCTTCTACATAAAATGTTCAATTGTTGCGATCCTATTATTTAATTTCACTTTAGCATTCCCACGTGGAAATCCGGTCCACCCCGGCCTCCAACCGGCGTGAATGAGAGCACTTTTTCTTTTTAAAAACTCAAAACTGTTCTCGTTATCATTAATATTTGATGGTGGCACGTTTACAAAACGGCGGACATTCACAATACGAAATGAGTTCCGCAACCAACAATGGCGTCCGTGTAACCTCTTTGTGGACGGTCGTTGTCAGCACGTCCGTCCACCACCATATCAGACAGGGAACTCTCTGGTTATGGAATTGAATCAGTTATCATTCACTAGATTCTTACATAATATACTGAGTGAAAGGTAAAAATTCCACTTAAATGGATCACTGTCATCCTCACTGGTAGACATCGATGTTTCGCTGTAAGATACTTGCCTTAGGGCTCTTTAATACCAATCTGGATAACATTATGAGAAAATAAATTGATTGCTTTCTTCCTCTCTTTGGAAGATTTCCACATTTTTTGTATCAAGATGGAGTAGTAGAAAGCCAAAAACTTTTTTCCACAAAATTAATCACTTCTAAAAATATAACCCTTTCAATTCAATTATTCTTTGATTTCGACACAATTCTAATATGTCAACGAACATCAACACAACTTAAAATGTCTTCACTTATTAGTTTCAAAGAAAATATTATAGTTTATTGAGGATCATGACTAACAACATGTAAATATTGACTTTTGGCATCATTTTCCGGTAACGTGGAAACTACTACTTCAGTTGATGTCAAAGAAATTCTTAAACAAAAGCACATCTCAACAATTTGTAGTGTATATACATCATACTAAATTATCAATTTTGAATCTAACATCTTCATACAAAAATAGTGGGAAACATGCATAGAAGTTTCTTTCAGTAAGAGACATTTTATATCGTAACTCTTTTCATATATTATATTTTGTAACGTTATTTGAGTAAATGTATCTAATGTACCGAATGTATTGAGTACAAACTGATTCTCGTATGATTCGATGTTCATATAAGAGTAGTTTTTTCGAAAGTAGTTTTTCTTTCGAATGATTCATGTTCATGTGGAGGCAGTTTCGAAATGTTATTTCCCAGTTTGTATCTGAAATTGACTTTTATCAATGATCTACATATTTTTGTGAATATTTATTTTGCACTCTATCGCTTCCTTCCTTCTTCTGGAAGTTTGATACATTTTTTGTAAATAGAGAAGTGAGAAGCTGAAAAACTTTTTCCTAAAAATGTATCTCTCGTAAAAAAGATATTCCATTCAATGTGAACTAATTTATTATTCGTTAAAGGATGTCAACCTGTCTCAAATGGATGCCAATTGAGATGAAATGTTTTTCGTATTCTTACTTATAGTTGGTCACGTTACTAACAATTCCCCACATGGAAAATAATAAACATACTAGGTACGGACCACATGACACCGAAGTACACCTTTAACACAAACTACACGGCTCAAATCATAAGCAGTGAAGGGTGGACGACCATTAGTCATCCCGAGAACACGTTTGGAAAAAAGACCTGGTCTACAGTTGGGTCCAAAACCGAACATGGGACGGGAGCTGGAATACACCGAGCGGATAGAAATCTACACTACACATATCCGCACATCCATCTTTCAGGCGGAAGTGTATGAAATCTTGCAATGTTTGAAGCTTATTAACTTGAGACCTCAACGAAATGAGCGGATCAATATATTAACAGACTGTAAGTACGCACTTAGGACCCTGACATATCCGAAGGTGACATCGAGACTGGTTTGGAAATGCCGAGAAAAACTGAATGAACTTGCAAACACAAACAAATTAACTTCGTACTGTGTGCCAGGGCATTCAGGAATCACACGTAATGCAGAAGCTGATAAATGTGCAATACACGGATCATCAAGTCCATATATGGGTCCTGAACCAGCTCTGGTGGTACCAACATCATTGGTACAAAAATAAGATTAGGACATGAATTAACAGAAAGCATACAGAGTACTGGACAGAAGTACCTGGCAACAACACTGCAAAACCTTCACTAGGGAACCGTCCGAGAAAAGAACCGAAGAAGTACTTCAACGCAGTAGGGATTGGCTCAGAATGATTACAGCGCTACTAACCGAATACTGTCCATTCAGAGAACACCTGAACAAAATGGGGCTATACAACGGAAACCTCAGCTGCAGAATATACAACGAAGGGATAGACACAACTCTCTACATTTTAGGCGGATGTGAGGCATTGAATCGCAGGAGACAAGTAATATATAGACGTTCAAATTATGTCCAGAATAATATGACGAACATCCAACACGAAACCTGAACAAATTAATACAGGGAACGAGACTGATGGGATGGGTGTCATGAAAAGATGGAAGAATGAATGCAATAAGCCCAAGAGGCTTCAGTATTTTCCGGAGAGAGAAATAATTATTTTTCATTGAACTCCGTTCAGCAGTTATTTCATGCGTTTTAATTTTTTTTTGCAGGAATTAATCAATCAGAGTTAATATTATGGCAGAAAGTCCCTAATTTCAGGAATCCCATTGATTTTCTATACTGAATATTATCAGGAACTATATTTAAAAATTTTTTCGAAAACTATCTTTCAATACATAGTACTCAGCTTAGCAAATTACTGAATACTGTTCATCATTGTATTGATGCTATTTTCCGAGTTCGTTGGCCATGATCTGCAGGTTTTTGTACTTGACGTATCCACTGCGACTGCGGAGACATTAACAAAGGCGACGAACAACGAACGAAGTTCTCTGATTGTCCTCACAGCAGATACCAAAATATTTCGCCCGCTGCCTCATCGCCTTTGATAATGTCTACCTCAAGCTACTACCAACAAACCTGGAAAATAACTTTTTGACACAGGAAGTTATGGCCATGAAAATTTGACTTGGCAGTTATCACGCTTCAATATTGAAAATTTCTGTCAAAATAAATATTAACGGACTTTAACAAGTTCGATATTTGAAAAGTTATGCTCGTCAAATGTAGAAAAATCCTCGACTTTGATATGGCGCTGTCTACTAGATGTGTGTTAGAAGACGGTTGAAGCACTCTGATGCAGTACTAATCTCGTCTGTACAGTGTGCGACGAAAATTTGTGAACAGGAGAAGATATTGCGAATGTATTTTATGAAACAATAAACGAATAATGGTTCTTTGTTTGACTTCAAAAAAGTTATAGAACGTAGTGCAGAAGCACAATTGAAAGAAAACATCGTAAAATGAAAGTGATCGAAGATATTCAGTCGTCTTCAATGTCCATTTCGAATGAAAAAAAAAACATAAAATCTCCAAAAAATATTTTTGATGATTTTGATAGAGTTTTTTCAGAGAGTGTAAATTTTCACGATCGGAGAAAACTGCGTCAAAACTATTTTCTGGTTTTTTGGCCATGATCTGCAGTTTTATATGCTTGACGTTCCATCTACTGACTTTGATAATGTCTACCGCAGTAGTAGACAAATTGTTAGACATGAACGCCTACAGAATATATCCAAAAAAGCAGATGGATAGCTTCAACGGAGAGTTTTTTATCATCATAAATCCAGCACCAAGAAAAAAATTCTCAATTTGTAGTAAATACATTGAAAAATTATGAACAAAAATTATCATAAAGGATCTTCAAGTGCCGTTATATGGAATTACTCTAGGAAAAATCATAAATCCAGCACTCGAAGACAAAAATTTCTAAAGATATGACGAAATATAGAGGAAAAGTTCAACCCACGATTTATATGGATGAAACTTATATCCGTTCATCCCACACATTAGAACGACATTTCAAACGGATAGTTGCATGCATCAATTTCAAATACTCAAATCAAATATCGAATCAAGTGACTACTACAGGGAAATGAACTACGAAAATCACATGAAGTGGTTGAAGGAAATGTTAATTTTGGATATTTTTGACAAAAATGTTCATGCACTATGTATACAATGTGCAAAGTGGAAAATGCCCCAACATGTCAAGAAAAGAAGAAATGAAAGAATGATTGAGACGACGCAATATACAATTCACATATGACTGGCTTAAAATCGATTTGTATTCGAATATGAAAACCTACAAACCACAATTCAAATTGTTTGAAATCGATAGGATAATGGAAAACTACACCACTTCACAAAATTCAACTCTATTCCATACCTTGAAATGAATGTATATAAATATGTTGATCTACCTTCCTCAGAATTAAAAGTGTTAGCAGATATAATTTATCACGTCACAATTTCTTCCTGCAGTCAAATGTTTCCTTTTGAGTACATAACGTATAATTCATTCATTTACTTCAAACGACAATTATTTTGTTTCGAATTGATTTGAAATGTCGAAAAAAAGTGCAACAGTTTATATTTTCACAAAAGAAAAGACCCATTGTATATTCGTTCAAAAATGAATATCTTTATTAATTTGGATTTCTTGTTGCAAATCAAGATACTCCAGCGTCTTACTCCAGTGGTCATCAGGAGAAAATGTTCACCTTCCATTTGGTCCAGCAATGCTATGGAGAGAACCAAGTGATCATGAGAATGAATGTTACTTTTGTGTTACGAAGACCTTGGGATATAATGAAAAATAAGGCATGTATCATAAAAGCTGAAGTTCCGTCTGTTACTAAGCCCATTTAACTTTCGAAAGATCTACTATATCCAGTTTGTAATTCAAGTGCAAATATAATTAGATGACAATGAAAGTAATGGTGGATTCAAATCAGATTCTAGTCGAATTCTCACTTCAAGAAACCAAAAATCAACCAAGCCAAATTGAATAATTTTATGAGAGATTTGCAATTATCAAGATCTAAAGCAGAGCTACTTGGCTCCCACTTACAACAATGGAACTCATTACTACCAGATATAAAAGTTACGTTTTTCAGAAACAGAAGTAAAGTTCACTCAGAATTTCTCAAAAGAGAAGGTGAATATTGTTATTGTACTGATATTCCGGGACCGTAGTGAATTGTATAGAGAGCTATGAAACGATGCGTATTTTAAATAATTTAAAAAGTATAGAGAACACAATGGAGAGTGAGCGGCGACCTCAAGGTCATCGGTATTTTATTAGGATTGCGAAGTGGTTACACAAAATATTGTTATTTTCTTTATCAATGAGACAGTAGAGCAAAACAACATCATTATGTAAGAAAAGAATGGCCTATTGGGAATGACTATATTCCGGGCAAAATGAACCGCGTTACCGTGGGAACCTACCCTATGAGTTGAGGGTAGGTTTCCTCGGTAACGCGGGTAAAACAGCGGGGAACAGCCAGTACTGTATAAGTGGGTACCTATTGATCGACTGACACTCGAAGTGTCAGTTAATTAATAGTTACCCACTTATACAGTCAAAGCTACTGAACCTAGAATCTTGCAGGTAGGTTCATTGTATAGCGCAAATTAGCATCAAGAAGAAGAATCAGGAATTGTTACCTCCAAGGGGGTGGAATTCAGCTTTCAAATTGGAAACATGAAGTTTTGGGTTGATAAAGAAATATTGTAACTATTTGTTTGAAATGGTCTGTCACGAAACTTCATGTGACAAATCAAACTCAACGCGGGCGAAGTCACGAGCAACAGCTAGTAATTTATATTTTGACTTCAAAAATACAGTTTCTGAAAAAATATGCTAACTGCACTAAGTATTGAATTGCTTCGAGAATCGAATTATGTTACCTATAAAGGAATTTCGCAAAACTAACACAAACGTTAACGATGTCTACTCTCACTCATCTGCCCGTGTTCGAATCGCATTATCGGCGAATACGCTTCATTGCTTAGACCACCCTTCTATTCCCGCGCATCGTCCCCAGTCATTACTTCATAGTAGACCCAACGCGTAATGGCTTACTGGGTTGCGTGATGAGTTTCGAACGATTTCTCCAATTTACTTAGTGTAGAAAACAAAGTTCATCTATATTGAATACCCAAACTGAAAATTGTATCAATTTCAATGAGAATTTGACAGATATTCTGAAAAGTGCATTTTAAAAAAAAGTATCCAATTCAATTGTATTTATGACTCAATATTTTGCATATGGTGGCTATCACATAAGATGTAGATAAATGGTATTCGGAACTATTCAAGACAAATAATTTTACAGTGCATTATCTTCATGTAACTTCAACTATATAGGCAATGCACGCCAAGGTAGCTCTTGGGAGAGAGAGTTTTTCCCACTCACTCAATACTTAATACGCATCGTTATATTTTGACCAAACGTACACAAAACCTTTGTAAATTTTAGCCTAAATATTATTCTGATGTATAAGCTGAATTAATGTGAAGTTTCATGTAAATCCGTTCAGTCCTTCAGGCATGAAGGAGCCACAAACATGCATACATACCTAGATTCATTCATCCATCCTCACACACTTTCACATTTATAATATTAGTGATTTTCATACCTGAAAACTTCAGAAGTATTAGTGATGAACAAAAGAAACGTTTCCACTGAAATTTGAAGGTTTTTGAAGAGCTACGTCAAGGATTAATTATAAGAGAAACTGGTTCAAGTGACTATAAAAAAGGCAAAAATTATCAATTTAATTTTTTTTGGTACTTATACCAAAATTATGTATTTTCGATAATTGAATAGATATTTTTCAAACCAGACGTAACATAATTTTCGTGGATATTTGTACCTCAACGCATATTAAAATATTATATTTCAATTGGGGTATAAACACCGTGTGAACTAGTGTTATGGATACACAAGAATAAGACTAAGTACCTCCTCATTATTTCGTTTTGGGCCTCATCGAGTTGATTATCATAAGAGCAATACGAAGCCAATAAAATTGTGATCTTCAATTTCAATTGCGTTGAAGACTTTTGTGTGCCGTTTCCTGATGAATGATGAAAAAAAAACAATTCGAACATGTTAAACGCTTCGGACTCGTCTGAAAATCCGACTCTCGTTCTTAGGTTCTATGAATTTCTCAGGTAATTGAATATAATTTGTCTTCATAGATGACATTTTGATGATAACAACTCTTGACCGATCAGTATAGCGGGTGATTTTCTAAGGTGGCTCACCCCTATAACTTTTTTAATATTGAAGATAGACAGACGAAATTTGGAGATTGTGTATTATAGTTCAATTCACATTCTTTGACATATTTACTAGCTTTTCCCTACTTCCGATTTGACCTAAAATAACCCAACTTTTGATTTTCAAATGGGACGTCCTATATATTTTTACTTACTTCGATCGAGAATGACATTCTGAATCCAACAATACTCCACTTGTCAATATTTGACAAATAAAATAATTTTC
>WOGR01007060.1:0-12633 GCA_015342045.1 Leptinotarsa lineolata
CCGAACTCAGCTTTGTCCAACCCCCTAAAGAATTTCTCACTGGTCTGAAAAATTACATATTAAGTGTCAATCATTAGCTTATCTGTTATATTTTTCTTTTTATTTTTGATTAGTTTTTTCTTTCTTATTACATAGATATCTCTTCAGTTTATTTCATTAAATACTGGCTGTGAATCTTTAATACTTGTTAATGATTTTTTCATGTAATTAGGTTACACCTGTATGAGAATAAATGAATAAATAAATAATATATTCGTTTCAAATTCAACGGCATATATTCATTTCGGCCTTTTGCCATCATCAGGTCGAATTAATGGAAAAAAATTACATTAACTTACATGACAAGAATCTGTTAGTCAGTGGGGAATAGGGACTTGAAACGATCATTTTTTTGAAAGATTGAAGTATAATGATGAGTTGAATACAAATTAATGAAGTGGCTAACTATGTAATCATTTTATATTTTTCTCCCATGGTATTTCATAGTGAAATTAAAAATGAATTCCTAATAATAACTTTTTTATTTCAAGATTCTTGTATCAGATTCTTTCATATTTTTAATTGTTTGAAGTTTCATTCTAGGTAATTATGTATATATATTAATCATCGCCACTTAATTTCTTTCAGAAATTCAATGAAGTTTTAAGATCCCATCGATTAAAATTTTTTCAGATCGAGTGAGGATAAAATTACATCTTCATAGTCAATATATTTGCCGTCTGAGTACTTTTCTAGTTGTTTTCGATTTTTCAGCAGTTGAAAATACTAAAAGCCTACACTATCAGCGTAGGCTCTTATTTAGGGTATTTCTATGAGTCTAGTCTATAGAGGGTTATTTGTTTCTATTTGTTATTGTCCTTGTGGGGAAATGAGTTAGCCTTTCCTAATTTTTGGTTTGTATTGGATAGAAAAATTATGATTGAAAACAATAATATTTTTCCTAAATGAAAATCTTTTCACACAGCCTGAAAATGACTGCAGTTTACTTTAGAATAAAAACCAAGTCCTCAGTAGGGGAATAATATTGGGAATATACGTATAATAAATGATTTCAACTAACAACCTCTTTATTATACCACTACCTCTACCTCCGATTAGTTCAACCATTATTTGTATAGTGCAAAGGGTTTGAATGGCTATGCGAGTTGCAAAACTTTTTTTTGACTTCTATTGGTTTAGTGGTAACAGAAAGTTCAATTAAAATTTGTTATTCTTAGGTGTCAATCATAAGTTTCGAACAATCTGAAAATCTGATGAACTGAAGAAATTGTAGGTGCCAGCCCACGTAAAACATTTTTCAAATGACAGTGAGAAAGCAGCTACACGGACCGGGCACCGACTAATTTAGATCGTGGATCGCGTTTCAAGCCTCCATTTTAGGAGCAACTATTTTTACTGCACCAATCAGAACCTCTGTTGGATAAAGAATACTGAGTGCGCTCCCTACCGATGGGAAAATATTCAACGTCGAGTTTTTTACTAATTGTCAACACTTCGAGATTCTATTGGGTTTTTGTTTACGGAATTTGGGTTATTTCGGTAACGATGAGTTCAGTTGATTTGTTTTTTCAGTTTGGTTATCTGGTGGCTGATCTGACCAGACTAACGTATTTTGAACGCCACTCAAAATAATGATTGAGTAGTTTTCAATAAAAATAATGAAAATGAAAAAGTATTAGGCTTGTTGATTCATGAGGGTGCTTCAATTTCCTCTACTGGTAAACATGTTTTTATTTGCAATTGTTTGAAGATTGGTGCGAATAAAATATAACTGAAAGAAGTTCTAGAATAATGTGTGATGATTTTAATTTGAATTGTTTAGAATCAAATACAAATACTATAAGACTAAAGAACTTTATGGATGATTTGATTGATGAGATCACACAGTCAACTGCTACAGGAGGGTCAATGATAGACCTAGTTTTCACGAATACTAACATAGATGTTATTGTATTTGATTCACCAAAAATAAGTGCACACCGTAATATAAAAATAACATTACCGAACATTTTACCAAAAGACACAAAAGCATTCAAAATTGAAACTAGGCGAAAAACATTGATTATGAACACATTGAACACATATAAGGAATTCTGGATTGAGAAGCTGTGGCAAGCTACAAAAGAAAGGGACATGCGTTAAAAACAGTATACAGTCAATAAAACAACGGCTAATTGGGAAAAGTATAAACAAAAATAAACATAGCAGTGAAAACAATTAGACAGGAAAAGAAGAACTAGTTAGAGACAAATATTGGATCAAATAAAAACAATCCTACTGAAATGTGGAATACACTGAAGAAATTAATACCGAATAATAACAAAGAATACAATCTTACAACTACTAATTTGGGCAATGGCAAAATAATTTCTGATATGACTTTGATACTAAATGGCCTGAACACATTTTATATCAAAATTATGATAAATATAACCTACGCAATTGACAACAGTTTTGCTCATAGTTTTCCTATAACTCAGTGGGCACCTCAGCCAACAATATTGGAAAAAAAAGGTCGACACTGTTTTTTATATTTTCAGATCGAGCTACACTGCTGATTGAATACTCTGATTATCACTGATATGACAACACTATCACGACCTAACGAATTACCCTCTGAAGTTTCGTACAGTAATTAGGAAACATCCTGTATAATCTCAATTTATATATTATACATCATTGTACGGGATTGAAAATATATACCGAGATTCTCAATTATAAATTTTATCAATTGTAATAATTTAATGATATGGTTTCTACAGTGACACACTGAAAGGTACTTTGTGGTAAGGTCCAGTCTACGTTAATGAGTAGATTGATATCAATTCCTAATACGTAATACCAAAAGAACATTGAACATAGCAGACGAACGACTACGATGAGCAGGCACATGAAATGGTAACTTGATTATAAATAATTATTTATAATATCATAAAATCATGTGTTATTCTGTTTCATTAGATGTCATTCAGTTTGTTGCAATGTACTTTAGACAAAATTGTGACAGGCTTTCGCGGCAGAGGTTTTGAGTGCCAGTATTTTCAGGTTTGAATTTCTCGAGGTAATCACCGATGACCTCAGGATGTATAAACCTCTGAAGAAGCTAGCCATTCGCTTCAGCGAAACGTCAAGAAGAAATTCCAAACTCGAAAAATACTGACGCTGATATAGAATTTAGATTTCAAATAACATAAAAATGTTCATGCGGGGTCAAAACGAGAGAAATAAGTTGTGAGTTTTATAGAAAATTAATTCATCCGTTATTTACTTACCGATCACAGTGTATAAGTAATACAGAAGGTCAAAATGAAGAATAAATAAAGAAACTAAAGAGGATATGTACAAGATATTCAAGCCCAAACATATAAATCACTATTTTTATTTAACTGAATAGCCAATAGTTGCTTTAGGTGAGATTTGGATTCAAATGTTCCAGAAAACAGAGGTAACGATGAGCAGCCACAGTCCGTCGCGTATTTCTGATATGTACCGCTCTTGCCAAGTGCCAAGTCACTTGAGCACTTCCTGTGAAAGTATCTATAGAAGAGAAACAAATCTCCAACCCTTCTTCAATGTTCCAGACTATCAAGGTTGCAAGTGATGTTTGCGTCTCCAATCAGGCGGATGGCTTTTTTCTGGATGGAATCCAGCAGCTTCAGGATATGCTTAGGGGTGGAGCTCCATATATGAGAACAATACTCCAAAAATGGTCTGATCTGAGCTTTATAAAGCATCAAAAGTTGCTGGGGTGTGTAGAGTTTTCTGTACACACTTGGTGTTCCAAGCTTTTGAGAAGCATCCTTTGCAATTCCAGCGACATGATTGTGTCAAGACATATTGGTGTCCATTTTAACCCGCAACAAACTTATCGAAGCAAAAAGCGGAATTTTTTGTCCTGACATTATTATATCCGGATATATATGAATGGTTCTCTTTTGGATACCCTCACTATTATCGCTGGTGTTCCTCAAGGATCTACATTATTCTTGAATCTTTTTCCATCGTATCCCAATGATTTACTGGAAAAGATCAATATATTAGTTATCTGACGCTTGCCTCCATAGCTTCAAACCCAGCTCCATCAGTAATAGTTGATTTTGAACCCTTTGATTTTGTAATCAAAGGGCTTAATATTTCCTCGGGGATCAGCATTGAATTTAATAACAAATAATTTGTATTATTCTTCACTCAGACATTCCTGTATAAAAATGCATCTTAGGGTTCATCCTAAGATCTATTCCATATGGCAACATTTCCCTGAAAGGAAATACTGCAACAATGAAGCATATTTGAATAATTTAATGACGCACATGGAATTGCTTTTTCGAGTGTATTACAAAGGCTAATTCCTATCTGGGATTTGTTAGTTTGTGTAACAGTAATGACCAGTGATTGATCCGTGTAATTATCTATTAAATATTTTTAGTTTTCTCGATTGAATATTTGTTCAGTGATACAATTATTCGAATCGAACTTCAAAATAAAATTGAATGAGGAGAACTGATTAATTATGATACATACGCAATGAACGTAATTCGGAAACGTTAATGCCCTTAGAAGTACAAACTGAATAAGAGAAAGTGTTTTTTGTATAATTCAATGTTAATATGAAGTTAGTTGTTTCGAAAATATTTTTTTCCATGTAATTCAATGTTTATATGAAAGTAAATATTTTGAGAGGGCTTTTCTTCCAGTTTTTGTCTGAAAGTTACTTCTTTCTATGATCTACACATCTTTGAAAAGAGTTTATTTTGGAAGTATTCGCTTTCTTCCTCTCTTTGGAAGATTCTCATATTTTTTTGTATAGAGTTGGACAAATAGAAAGCCAAAACCTTTCTCACCCAACCATTATCATATTTGTTGATTTAAAGGGTTTATCTAGGTAAAAATTACCGTAAGTATTGGAGAACCATATTAATAATAATAAGAGTAAACCGGATCAGATGCTGCTTTGCAGTATTCGATTCTTTGAAATGATGTTAAGTAAGCTCCCAGAGTCGAGTAGAATATTGCATTTTTGGTGTTTGTGATAAAGTGCTTGTTTTGAATTTATTCTACACCAGAGGTTTCAGTTATTTTTTGCATATCATAACTGACTTGATACCTAACGCCGAAGAAGAATAATTTTCAACTCTACTGGATGATTGTTGTATTCTTGCTATGTTTCGAACGATTTACACTCTAGAGTGAAAACATCAGACTTCTGCGAGTATGTAAGAATTCACAACACATGAAGTCTTTTGTACATCTATGTCTCTAGAAGAATAATGAATATCAGTATACTTGTCATTTATATTTATCATTGAATGATTAATATCGACGGTTGGTGATACTGAATTATACATTCATTTACTACGTAGTTCATCAACAAATTCATTGTAGAGACATCAGCAGAAAAAATAACCATGATAATGTTAAAAGTTCAACATTTTATCATAAGGTTTGAAGCAGTTGCCTCAAAGTTTTGCAGCTTTTTATTATTTTCTCAAAAGCCTAGGGAAGGTTATAATATAAATGGGTGAAAACGAAGATAAGATTCGGTTTTGAGTACTTTTTGAATACATTTCTTTATGGTCTCACAAATTCAGTTTGAAAAATGATAGATCGATTGCTTTTTCAATATTACAACCAATTCTTGAGACCGTTGAGAACCATCCTTAAGCATAAATCTATTCATAAATGTCAATTTGAAATCACATGCAACTGAGCTTTCTTTAATTTTAATTCTAGAATCTACAGGATTCCATAGAATTTAGGTAACTGATAACTTTTTCGTGAATCGCTAAGAAGACGAACTTATCGCAATAAAACATCCATTACCTTGAATCGAAACTATTTATGTTGCATCTAAATATAGCTTATATAGACATCGTATATCAAAATGCAACTCACTGTGACCAATTTTCTAGAGTCTGGAATATAGCCAATAGGATTTACTGATTTCCACATCGTTCTGCTCCGGAGCGTTTCTGTCGCTCTCATAAGATATAACGATAACATCATACTGATAGCCAAACACAACATACTGCTCCTTGACTCAAATCAATTGTTGGATTCTATCAAATATTTCCAGTTGAAAACAGTTGAATGATTCAAAGTAAGTGGGTCTACTTAATCCCCAATTGCAACCCGCAAGGCTTCATTGTGGCTCACACCTATTCAAACTCGCCCAAATAAGAACAGCTTCTTAGCGAAACCAATTAGTTTTTTTGATGGTTGATCTTTCAAGAAAGATGGCAAGCTTGAAACTCTCCACTTTCCTTAGAATGATAATAAACAAAATGAGACCTTTTATTGTATATTCAAATTTGTATTATCTTCAATAAAAAGTTTACGTCTTTTTGTCTGACTGAAAGATATCGAGAAGAATATTTCAACATTAACAAGCATTTTCCTGGTTGATACCTTGAAGTACATTGGGTTACATCAGACAGACATTCGCACAAGCTACCTCGAAGCGAAATTCTTGTAGATGCCCATGTTTGTATAGCGGTAGGACCTTACTGAAATCCACAGACCAGGTTTGTAGTATTATTTTTCATCAATATAGGACAGATTCAATCAAGATAGCATTGCCGACTGCCGTATTTCGTTTGAAATAGATCACATTGATTTGATATCTGTTATTTTTTGTAAGAAGTTGGTGAAACTTGAGCTAGCCCCAGTTTTTTTCTTGTCACTGATTCATTTTCTATTGGGGATATGCATGTTGAGAGAAAAACAACTTAATGAGAATAAAACAAGATTAAAGTAGGGTTCTGGAAAATGAATCGAAATTATTATTACATACATTATTTACTTATTTTTTTGTAAATGTTTAGTAATGTGTGCCATGGTAAAGTACCGGTTGGAGGGGATAAATCAGCATTTTTTCATATTGTTCAAGTTTATTGTGAGATTTTCAATGGACCATTTACAAAAACGCAACACGTGTTTCGCTATACAATAGCTCCCTCAAGATTTTTCATTGTATGAACTGAAGCTTCCCCAAGCATTTTCATACCATAGCTTCATCAATCGTTTTCGTATCATGAAAACGCTTGAGGAAGCTATTGTTCACAGTTTACAAAACCGCAACACTTATTTACAATACAACAGCTCCTTCAAGAGTTTTCATGTGAAAAATAGCTTCCTCAAGCATGTTCATGCTATGAATAATAGCATTTTGATATTATGAAAACGCTTGAGGAAGCTATTGTTCACAGTTGACATAACCTCAATACGTATTCAGCTATACAATAGCTTGATGGGGCTGTAGCTGGATGGAGCTATTGTATAGTTTTCATAGTATGGAAACGCTTGAGGAAGCTATTGTTCACTGTTTATAAAACTGCAACACGTGTTTCCATATACAATAGCTTGAAGAAGCTATATAATAGCTTGATGAAGCTTTTGTATAACTTTCATAGTATGAAAACGCTTGAGGAAGCTTTTGTTCACAGTTTACAAAACCGCAGCACGTTTTTACAATACAATAGCTTCCTCAAGAATTTTCATACTATGAAAGATAGCTTTCTCAAGCGTGTTCTTACCATGAACAATAGTGTTTTCATATTATGAAGCTAGTGTTCACAGTTAACAGAACCTCAACACATATTCTGCTATATAATAGCTTGATGGGACTATAGCTGGATGGAGCTATTGGATAGTTTTCATAGTATGGAAATGCTTGAGGAAGCTATTGCTCACTGTTTATAAAACCGCAACACGTATTTTATATGAGGAAGCCATTGTATAGCGCTAAACAATAGCTTCCTCAAGATATTGTATAGCGAAACACTTGTTGCGGTTTTGTTGATTGTCTAGTGAAAATCTCACAGAGTGTTTTTTAAATACGTTATGGGTTTGCCTCAAATGTCGGCCAATTCCATCACATATATTGAAGTTTTCTAATATTTTTGAAACAAACAATTTAATATTCGTGTGAGAAAACACACGGAGCATTTTTCATTTTCAATGATTTCTCGTCAATGAAATATACCTACATCAGCTATTTGATCATAATTAGTTCTGCTTGAATAGTATTTCATGAAACATAAATAATGTAGTTGGTGGACACAAACACATTCCAAAGAATATTGTTATAAAATTACTCAATGTTTTGATAGCCATCACAATATAATTGATAAGGCGTCGTTCAGAAATGTTGATGTTACCATTGTAGACATTAGAATATGGACGTTTTCATACAGGGGTGACCAACGAAACGAAAGAAGGCCACCTTTTACTTAAGGAAAATCTTTCGAACATCTTTTTAAGCTTATCACTTTCAGCACCTGCCAAAAGGGTAGGGTGTCAAGTAATTCCTCATTTGAGAGGTTATCCATTTGTCTTCTCAACACTATTTCATGATGAGCGTTTCGCTAACCATGCTAGTATCATCAAGCGATGTCTTAAAGTAAATCCCAAAAGTAACTAAGAGATTTTATATGCATTCAGGCAAATCAGATGAATGTCAATGATGGATTTTTGATCTTAGCAGTTGTGCTATATTGTTATTGTATTTATATCAATGACTACCTGTTATTATGCTTAACATTTACCAGGTTTCTACCTATGAAAAAGTAAACAACTGTTTGAAATTAAACCTTTGGCATTGTTTGTAGATCTCATAACTCATTTTCTGATTTCTGAACTTCCAAAGGCATTCAAAAACCTATTGTCATGTGCCAAGACAACAGTTTCAAGCATTTTGTGGTCATTCTCTACTAAGGCATGAAATTGAATGTGTGAAAAATGTTTCATTTGCGAGTTATCATATGATGCTTAGTTTGACCAACATACTTTTTATTGCAATCGTCACAGTTCATTCGTAAATCTCAGCCTTTTTCTGTACTGTGATTTTGTCTTTGCGTTGCTCAACACCTCATCCGTGAGGAAGTAGTTTTGTAAACAATTCAGTGAAAATATCACAAAAAGGGGTTTTTTGAATACGAAAGATACGAAATCAAACCTTATAGTTCTTACATATGAACCAAAATTCATCAATGGATTGATTCGGATCGAATTCGAAACTGCTTTTACACTTCAACAGGTGTTTGGCAATCTGAAAGTCAAGTTCTTGGAGAACGGCCACATAATTGAGATATTCGAAACTTTTGAAAAGGGCGCATGATAGCAGATGCCTTCGATATTTTGGAAATGAAAAATGTGGAAAGAGATCAATGAAAAGAGAGAAATGTCCCATTCCAAACAGCATGTTATACTATATGAGCTGAAAAGTCCCGAGCCTAACATATAGATGGCGCTAGTATTATTGCATTCACTGCTTTTTCAGTTAGTACTAACTTTCAAAAGAAAGCTGCTGATATTTCTTCATGATATTCTACTCATGAGTTTCTGAGTTATGGTGCTAAAAGTGACACTACTTCATATATTTTCAAAACAATGGATCAGAAACAATTTCGTGTTTTAATTTTACACTGCTTCTTGATGAGAAAAAATACCGTTCAAGCGAAGCAATGGCTTGAAAAGTGTTATAAGGACACCAATCCTTCAGAAAAAACAATTAAACGTTGGTTTGCTGACTTCAAACGTGGTCGTAGAGACACCGATGATGCAGAATGCAGTAGACGTCCAAATGAGGCAGTAACACCAGAAAACATAAGAAAAAAATCCACAAAATCATTTTGAATGAGTTGCGTGAGTTAGCTGTTATTGTAAAGGTATCAAAAGAATGTGTTGGCTTTATATTGCGCGAGTTCACTGTTGACAAAAAACAAGAAAGTCTTGATCATTCTGAGCGGTGTTCAGGGATTGTTGAATGACGTCAACGGTTATCCAGATTTGTTTGAAAGGGTTATAACTGGTGACAAACCATAGGCATATTGTTATGACATCGAAACCATAGTTCAAGGAAGAGCCCAGGAGAGCCGAGACAAAAAAGCACGTCAAGTTCTATCAAATGTCAAGGTTTTGCTCACTATTTTTTTCGATTACCGTGGCGTAGTGCATCAAGAGTTTTCGCCACATGGTCGAACGGTCAATAAGAAGTATTATCCTGAAGTTTTGCACCGCTTGCGAGAGGCAATACGAAGAAAACGTCCGGTATTGTGGAAGATAAATTCATGACTTTTGCATCCCGATAATGCAAATGCTCACTCGGCATTGCTTGTTCGCGATTTTTTGGTCAAAAACTACACCGTTATCATGCCTCAGCCACCGTATTCAGCGGATTTGCCCCCTGCGACTCTCTCCTGTTCCCAAGTTCGAAGAGACCTATGAAAGGATGGAGTTTTGCGAAGATTGAGGAGATAAAAACTGAATTGCCGAGAGAGCTCCAGGACGTCACAAAGTGCATATCAGAACCGTCACGAAGATTGGGGAAAACGCTGGAACAAGTGTATTATATCTTAGTGGGACTACTTTGAAGGGGTTGGCTTCTTTGGCTTCTCACCTCACCGGAGGGGTATAAGTGACAGGGTCAAAACATACTTTAAAGAATTTACACTCAAAATGAAATGTTCGAGCTATTTTTTCCAATCGTCAGTAATGAGAAATACCATGAAAATGGTAATCGAAGTGACAGATATCCTTTAAGATTTTCAAGTAGAATTTGGGCTGTGAAATAAATTGTTTGAAGAGTGTAGATAGTAGGGATGCTAGAATAGTTTGCTCAAGTTGATTTTCTAATACTAATTTTCGAACCTGCAACGTTTTTTGGTGTCTCTTCGGGTAAACCAGTACTTTTGATTTCAGGTAGTACTATAAAAATAATCGTCCTGATTGAATATTGTGTGAGATCGGGAGATCGTGCTGGCCAATCTATAATATCAAAATTGACTGTTGTTACCAAAATATTTCGTCCAATTTCGCTAAGATTGTATGCGCTTCAGTTTCGAATCTTAAACATTTCTCCCAGTTTACAGTAATGTCGAGAACATTGTTACCAGTTCAATTCAATTTAGTCAACTTTGTTCGTTGGATAATCCATTCAAAAGAAATCAAATCCATTGAAGAACGAGATTTTTTTATCAACAAAAGAGACGTCGCTCTCTTCAGTTATTTCACATTACGTTTTATCACAATCAGAATCATCCATATGATGATAACTCAAGAACAATTTTTTCGAAGGCCTATTATAGTTTCAGCAGATCAGGTTGACTTCAGTAACAGTTCTGTGTGTCATGATTTCAAATATCAGAGAACCAAGGGCATCCAGTGTGTCCCAAATTTTTTACGCAGCTCCTTCCTGGTACACAGTAACATAAAACTGACATGCAAGTTGGAAAGCCTATTACGAAAAATGTTGACAAGGGTATGTAACGCATATTGGACAATTTCTGCGGGAGGAGCACGGATTACTGCTGGAGTTTCACCTGTAGAATTGCAAATGCTAGAAAGGTGTGGGGAATGACGAAAAACTGCAGGTAGAAATTTGATGATCCGATGTCAAAATAAGTGGAGTGAAGGAAGATATGAAAGATGGACATACAATCTCACACCCTATATCCAAGAATGGATCCATTAACATTTGACCCAGGCACTCTCTGCGCATGGGTGCTTTCGAAAGTACTTATGCGATCGATCGAGAGCAGAAATAGATGAATGTCGTTAATGTAGATGTCAAGCACACCATTCGTATGCTCCAGATGGGTACTTAGTGGGTACTACATTCACCGAGTCAAACATGATGACATCCCTAACTTCAGGAGAAATAGGATGGAAGGCGGAATATTCAACTGTGGGAAAAATTATAGAAACGAAAGAAATAGAAGGGAGAGATTGAAGACAATTATTCATGCACTAAGAAATTGCATGTATGAAACTCTCACTGAAGTAATGTTGAGAGATGTGTACTATGGGAGGAGGTAGGTTTTAGTCGGTAAGCACCAGCATGGAGTCTTTACAAGATTTGTCAGATTGCCTTGAATAAACTGAATAAAAAAGTAGATATTTGAGTATTTCCAATATTTTTCATAACTGGGCTATGGAATAAAAATGTCCTTTCTTTAAATGACAAATGTTTGCAGTTCAATAAATTCTTTCTAGTCTACTCAAATATGTCCAGATTTGTAAAAAAAAACTTTTGAATATATTTATGGTTATAGCTTCGATTTCTGTGAAGAGAGAATTGAAATTATTTCTATAATCACTCGATTAGTACATTGAGAAAAATAGATATACTTCGATGCCCATTCCAAGCGGATGAAAGTTGTCAAGATAACTGAAAACAATAATCATTTTTCACAGTATTTTCTATATCAACAACATGGGTAATTGAAAACTTAGGAACACTTCTGGGAGAGATGAGTTTGAAAAAAAATTATATGAAATGTCGAATAGCTGTGTGAATATGTGTGTGAATTTTTCCTCAAAGAAAAATGGTCATTTACGTTCATATACTGAGTTATAATTAAGTATATGTATTTTAAATTTCATTGCATAATATAGAGTAGTAGATTATTTGGTCGATTTAGAATGTTTTATTTACTGGGAGAAATATAAAAAGAAACTTGCATTTTTGAACAATCATTTTTGCTCTTTACGGATGTGGGGAAACCTATTAGGTTTTTGGTTGCAAAGTAATAGCTTATTTGGTTTTCAATCCTCTATTCATTTACCTTGACGATGCTAAATCCATTGTACTGATGATAGGAAAATAAATTGATTGTTTGCTTGATTTCATAAACT
>WOGR01007061.1:0-12633 GCA_015342045.1 Leptinotarsa lineolata
TTAGGAGGAGTTTGTTTCACCTCCTGGTGCAAGGTAGATTAATAAGATATCATGTTTTTGAGAAGGTAGATTACTATATTTATATCGAGATACTCTAGACTTTTGCGCATGCGACAATCCAGTCTTTGATGATAATATAAGTGTTGAAAAAGAATGTAAACTTTCACAGCCGGAGATAAACGTGTAAAAGCTATTTTACGGATTTTTTGGCAATGGTCTGCAGGTTTTTATGCCTAACGTTTCATTTACTACTACGGAAGACATTATCAAAGACGATGTGGTAACGGTCACAGTGCCCTAGTTGGTGCTCGAGTTATTATTCCACCTGCCACAACAAAATAGGGGGGGTAATTGAAACGTTGGTTGAGGGAGCACGACGTATTTGTGAACCTGGGAGTCTTCTTGAGGAACTCAATCACCTGAAAAATTTCTTCAAACGGAATGGGTTCAGCGAAAGAGAATTCGAGCGGCCATACGACCCAGGAGAGAGAACGTCAAAGTAACCCCAGCTAGGCTTGTTATGGTCAAAGAAAATGCTTTCCTTCCCTATGCTAAAAATGTTACAGACAGGATTGGGATCATCTTAGAGAAACACGACGTGAAACCAATATTAAGGCCAACAAAAACTTGAAGTCTAAGGTCAGCTAAGGACCCCAGAGAACCTTTAGCAACACCCGGGGTATACCGGATTTTTTGAAACTGCGGGTCGGTCTACATTGGAACCACGAAAAGAAGTGTGAGTACCCGTCTTTCTGAACACAAGAGAAATTTTTGACTTGGCCAAACCGATAAATCAGCTGTATCCAAACATGCTCTCACATTATCACAGGTACACAAAAAAGGTCAGGGAAACCAACTGAGAGAAACCAAGCTACGCTCATTGAAAATAATATAAAAACAGAGTCAAATACGAGCACCGTAGTCCCATTCAGTCGAGAAATCAGCGAGTTTTCGATAGTGCGGAAACTCATGATAATCCGTTAGTTAGGGAAGCTATAGATTATGCTGTAGACAACCTCTCTCGATATAGAAGGCCCAGAGACTCTGTCGAATGAGGCCCTCATATCCTCCGTTAACGGATCAAGAGTTTTATCATCCACCTACCCCAGCCAGGCAGGGGTCCTCCGTAAACGGCGGTACTGACATCTGAAGAATTCATGCCGCCATCTCTCTCAGTCATGATCCATTTGTCCCTCTCGACAAACGTCAGTCTTAAGGGTAAGGGAGCCAGGCTCCAACCCGTCTGAAAGACGTTCATTCTGAGCACCGTAGTGGTCGAAACGACGAGAAAAACAACTTGAGCATCAACTTGGGCACTGTGACCGTTTCCACATCGCACTAGTGTCCACTAGCGCAGTAGTGGACAAAACGTCAGGCATAGAAACCTGCAGACCAAGGTCAAAAAACTCGGAAAATAGCTTTTACATAGTACTGAAAAAGTTTCGATTTCACAGGTATCAAAAGTCGCATATCAGATAAAAATAAAATTTGCCACAGTGTGATGCAAAAACTGCCACATTCTTACGCAGAGCCAATCCATTTGAGATATAAAAAAACAATACACAACATATTGTTCATAGGTCGACAGAAAAGTCCGCGATGGCATATATCTTTCTTTCAACAATAGTGTACTAGATGCATTTTAATGTTCAGAATTATGGGTTTATCTAATGTGGTAATTGGAAAGCTACTTAGAAAGACGCTGTATTATTCTTTATCAAATAAATGTGTCAGTTACCTTGAACATTTCATGCATATTATAATTGCCCTCTTCATTTCAAATTAGTATCTCGAAGTAAAAATTTTCGCGCGAGAAAATAAATTGAAGCGACCTCAAAAACCAATTTGGCTGGCGTGAATCACTTTGAAGGTTGATGTCGAATTTTTGTTTTGTGTTGTCTTGGTAGGTACTTACTTATTTCAAAATTGGTATTAATAGTCGTGAACATTTTTTAGTGAATCTCATCAAAGTTCATTATTATTAGTAACAAGCTGATGTGGAAGTATGAAAAAATAATGTAGCCATTTATTTTCTGGTACCCAGTATTGGGTCGCTAGTATGGAATAAATCCAAATGACTATCAAATCCTTTTTGAGAAAGAAAGGTTTTGGCGTGATATGAAGTATGTTCAGAACAAACACTTTTCTAATCACCTGAAATGCAATAATCTTATAGACAGACGTTTCACCAACCAAGTTGGCATCTTCAGTAAATACAGAAAACAATTTTCTTTATGTCCTGCATTTCTGGTGATTTGTAAAAATGCTTGTTTCGGATTTATTCTACGCCAGAGGTTCCAGTTTCACCTATTTTCATGAAGTATGTTGATGGAAAAGAAAGCAATTGTAAGTAGTTCTAGAAATATAGAGGTCTACGGTACTCGACCTGAGAAACTTGTTCAATTGGTATTACTAGTGGAACAGTTTCTCTGTCGGTATGCTTATTAGCAGTTGTGCTTTTTTGACATTTACATTTGATGTACCGTTCATTTTCCTATCATTACACAACATACCAGCTCCCTTTCTCATTAATAGTTACCAATGATATCTCAGTGAATTTTACTGGAGTCATGAGGTTCTGAATTTGGCCCGGGGAAAAGTTGATACATGTTACGCAAAATAGAGGCAAGAAGGGAGGGAGGATTTCAGTCATCAGGAACTTTCACATTGATTTTTAGGTGAATTCAGGGGTATCTATGATGATTTCCTCTCCTTCAGAACAAAATATGATATATAATAATATTGTTGAGCTTTGAATATTTTTATTCTCATGAAATTGATTTTTCCAGAACGATTTCTGTTTAATAATATCAGATGAACGGTATTGTCATACCGTCTCAAAATTTTGTTCACAGAATAATTCCCAAACCCAAAATGATATGTAGGTTTTGAGGTGATCGCAATCTATATTGAGATACCATAATAGTATACTGAGCAATTGTTATCTCCTCTCTCAACAAGAATTTATGAAGCGTTGAAAAAAAGTCCTCAATTATTTGTTCATTTTTAGATTTTGCTAAGGCTTTCGATTCAATAAGTCATGAGTTATTATTACATCAACTGGAAAAAAATAGATTTCGTGGTTTTCATTATGAACTGATATATCTAGATCTATCTACAAAATATCTGAAAAATCTCATTCGAGTTGTTTTTGAAAATGTAAGAATTGGTTTGATAATAATTCTAGGAAAACAGGTGAAATATTAGTATTTTATGTCAAAACCTAATTAGATAAATGATTGATTCTGGCAAAACGTATATTTAGAGAACAAGTTCAATAATGGTGGATGAATAAATTCCTGTTGTTCGCTTAAAAAAAATTTGAATATTTACGTTTATTGATTTCCATTTTCTGTATATGATTGTATAATCTGTATGTAACATTACTGAAATTATACTCATAAAATGTCATCAATAAATAAATTAACATATGTACATATTAACTGTTTCTTTCTATATCTTACCTGTTTTCCTAGAAGTCATATTGTATTGTACCTCATTGTTTATTCAAAATCTACCTGTTTTACCAGTTTTGTCGTCATCTATTGTTATATAAAAGACATTGTAGAATAATTTGATGTACCAGTGCAACTGATGGAGCAACCGTGTAGAGAAACGCGTTTTAACTGAAATTCATTATGAAAATTCTGTAATTATCATCATGGATGAACAATTGATAACCTAATCCAAAATTGACCTTCAATCAAATTTTAATGAAATATTCAGGTGAAAACACCTTACCCCTTGCCTTTCATGTGGACCTACGACTTCTGCACGTCATTTCAGACGGAGTGGGACGTCTGAGTATCATGAACAAATAAAATTGATTTCAATTCCAACTAGTCATAAGCTCTATCTGCAGTTAATTCAGTAGGATGCACCACCTAAAGACGTGAAGAGGAAGTCCGGAAATAACTCCACAAACACAGCTTTATCAATTTTCGAGTGGAACCGGAAATTGATAGAGCGTGATATTTTACTTAACGATTTATCATGTTGTTGAGTTAGAGATACTTTTGACGTCCTTTACCTTAAGCCTTGGGTCCAGGTCCTGAATGTCATCCATCTAGTCTTCTACAAATTGTCTGAAAACATTTTTACATTGCTTTCATGCATTTTTTTCGAATGATAGTTTAAATCGATATACTTCTAGTGCCCAACAATAGAGAAGATGGAATAATAGTTATTCACATTTTTTGATAATACGATATGAACGGCAAATAAATACATGATGTAAAAATATGACTTTCAAGACATTTCTAATTTCAACTAACAGTTGGGTTTCTACCTTTTCTGGATTTAATCATTATTGGGGATACGACCTATTGAAAAGTACCCCAAATTCAGTGAATTAATGTAAGACCGTCTCAGTCTCTCGTCTCTGTTTCTCTTATCTGTCTCTGATCTCTGTTTCACCGTAAACAGCAACGTTTAGAGATTCTACTTCATCCATATTTTTTTTACTTGAATAGTCTTACTCAATATTTTGCATAATAATTTCCATTTCTCACAGAAAGATGGCAGCATTGTATTTGTAATGTATAATCAGATGATATTTTATTTGTATAAAAAATATAACAACTAATTTCATCAGCTATACATTCATGTAAGTTTTGTCTACTTTTTGAGCTTAACAGATCTAAGGAAAAGTATTTTGTGGCTCCATTAATACATATCTTCAATTTCATTATATTCCGTTATCGTAATTGATGCTACGCAGGCGAATTCTCAGCAAGAAATTACTATTAATCATATGTCGTCGAGATAACTGTTCAATATTTCATGAGAGGAATGTTTGTCTATGAATTTGAAAAAAAAAACAGAAACGATCATCAGAGAAAATCAGATTCGATGACTTATGTATGTGTTATGGAAAGTTTTACTAGTTCTAGTTAGATTTTTCAGTTTCTTAACCTCTGTCAAATTGGAAAAATAAAAAAGGGACTCTAGCAGATCCTTTCTTACCATTGTATCACTTATTTGAATTAAAAAAAAATTTCTTTGGACAATTGTAACAACAAGATTGAAAAATGAAGAAATAATAATCAACAAAAGTACGCATATAGAGTTCCATCTACAGTTATATGCAACATTCTGAGGATTCCTTTGTGAAAAATAATAAAATTTCTTTGCATTTTATTGAAACCCAATTTTTATTTGGTATAAATTAACGATTATAAGAAAATATTCAAAGTATATTGACATAATTATTGATTAAAACAAGACACATTGACATATTGTATCTTCTATATAGTTTAACTTTCTTGAAAAAAAAGAGTTGGTATATGCACCTTGCCACTACTGAAATATTAGGAAGTGAAATGTTGAAATTCGTAAATTGAAAACCATTTATTCAATTACTCAAATGTGGGTTTACACTGATTTTTTCATGACTTCGGAATAAGAAGTTGAATCGGCGAAAGCATTCATTTTATTAGCATATCAACTTTTGGCATTACGTACAGATGTACACTTCTCTAGTTAAGTGGAGGTAAGAAGAAAAACTAATTGGAAAAACTATTTATCCACCTCTGAAATAACTTTGAAGCGTAGATATATTACATTGTAGAATTTTGTAAAAATGCCATTACTTCTCAATGAAAAATTCTGAAAGATAAATCAATAGTTTGAATCTGAGTTTCTCTTGTCGTTAATTGAATTTTTTCTAAATGGAAATAGATTAGCAAATATTAGGATTTTCATCTGGAGCGACAGAAGATTTTCCAGAATGAATCATTTACTACTATCTATATCATGTCACGGGAGCTCATAACTTGAGAAATATGATAAAAATACTGATTATTCATTCGATGATTCCTTGAACAGATATTCCGAATGAAAGAAAGTTCTGCATCTATAATTTTCTATGAAGGAGATTATTATATACATTGTGCTCTGACAGTATTACCATGACAGGTCAGATGGTCCAAACCTGGACTTTTTCGGCAATGATGCACCAACTGGCATGGTCATAATACGATGATATAATGTGCAAGTTTTCTACGTATTTTTCTATCAGTTGGTTCAGTTCCCCCTCTCTGAAAACGTGGTAATATCTGTGGAAAGTCATTTCACCTCCCATGTTGTCTGTAGGTAGAGAGTCGTCAGACGTATCGCTAATCAGCGACTTTTCGTTTTTTTTCGAGTAGGCGCTATCTAGACTAATACTGCTTTCTTCTTTTGAGAGGCGGGTGCCCGGTTTCTTCAGGAGCTTCCAGTCGGAGCAGGATGTCAGCGAAGCTGTGCTTCCACCATCGCTGTATCGGCTTATCGAATTTGTATCTTTTTGAGATTCGGAAAAACCGTCTGTCGACTCTATAGAAGGACCGAAATTTATAGAAGTCGCTACGCTGGATATCATGGAGTTTGTACTGCTACCTGTAAACAAATGTTGCATTATAAATCTGAACTCTTTTGCCACTTCATTTTTTTTTTCGGAAATTTTGCTTCATCATTACCGGTTTGAAGGAAATGATATGCAAATTCTGTAATCTAAATTTATTAAACCTAAACCTCAACCAATATGAAAAATTCTATAAAAAGCTTTTTCACCATCAATTAACATGGACTGTATAAAACTAGAGTATAAAACTGTATAAAACTAGAGAGTCCCACGAAAACTGCCATGATATAGCTGATTCTGTCAAAAGCTTTTTAGATGCAATGTGTGGTTCGGAAAATGTTTTGCTTTTGATTGTCAAAAACCAACTTCAGAAATTTGTCATCTGGTTTGATAATTCTCATTTCTTTCATTGTATCCAACTCTCCCGTATTTGTATTATTAGTTGTTTCAAAAGTGATAAATGTGCAAACACAATTCGCCAAATTTTGGCGAAGTTGCTCAGATAATGACTGTAAGATAGCAATAACAAACGATTAGAGGAGGGAAATGATCTAGTAAATTTTTGTACCATCAGATTGTACAGGTTGTTATTTATCCATCTAGCTTTCGTTGACTTGTTAAAGCATTATGTTAGAGTTGCAAGATATATTTAAGTTGTATAGAATGTAACCATTAATTGATAAGTGTGCCACTTATTTATAAAGTACACACTGGCATACCACTGGTCGTGAGTAATATAAAAGGAAGAAGAATGATGAAAGTCTCACTCAATTCAAAAGTGAGGCAATAATGGAGGTACAGGCGAACATATCAGCAAGAAATGACATTGAGATTGGAAGTTCAGCAGATATCCCTAAGTTTCTGAAGTCAATGAGATAAGAACAGTGTGAGTTGAGGAAAATTGGAGAATCTGAATAATAAATCGAACTAAAAGAAGAAATGGATGAACAGAAGGGAAAAAGGGATGTATTAGAAGAACGTGATGTTTTGATGAAACGATCAATGAATAGCATGAGATTTTTGCTGAGATAAGGGAGAGTATAGGAATCGAAAATGTCTATACGTGGGAGGTGGAATTGAACAGACATTCAGAGGTAGATTGATAGAAGTCAAAAATAAGTTTGGAACGGTTATCAATGTATAAAAAAGGGAACAATCAATTGTTATGAACGTATTCAAACATCCAAACTCGATCATATCCATATGGCCTGCCAACAGACCCCTCAGGCAGGAATTCTACAAGAATAGTCTCAACGATATCAACAAGACTAACACAAGCTTTTGTTTTCGAAGAGAATTCATTATATATTATGTGTTCTCGACAATTTGTGGTGGTAGCTAAAAACAATGTTTAGAAGACTTGAAATCAGGAGAGGCGAAGTTTTTCTAACACGAATATCGGAGAAAAATGCCAATTGATTCAAACACACCCTCTGTAGGTCGTGACCCGTATTAGAGAAAAAAGTATCTCCATAGAAAACACTTATTTACGATTGTGAAAAATTGACATATCTGCAGAGTATACAAAGAGGGGTAGGATCAATGCAGAGGAAGTTACCGAAGTTTTTAGAAGGCATTGTAGTCAATGGAGGAGAATTACACCCAAAAAATCAACACTCGCGAAAAGACTCCAAGGATTACAACGGAGAAATTTTCTTGAATTTACTCAGTACTGCGTGCAGTTCGAAATCGAGGATACTACAAGAGGAAGATCTTTGAAAACTTTGAGATCGTAATGGCAAAAATAAACAATAAACATGAATATTTGTTATCAGGAATATTTGAGAAAAGTTGAGAAAGGTCTGATACCAGCTAATACCATCGATAGTGAAAGAGTCATGAAATACAAAATTATACTAAAGGAAAACGACACATTGAGACTCTGCAAACTTGTCCCTAAAATAATCTATAGACATTGAGTTCAGATGAACAATTTCAGGATTACTAACCTGTCTATCGACAGGACACCTAAACAAAATATGGCCGTTCAACTGATATCTTAACTGAAGGCAATGTAACAAAGGGAAGGAGACAGCTCATCATTTTTTATGCGAATGTAAGACCCTGGCTCTGATGAGGCAAGGGACCTGTACAAACTATTACAGGGCACAATATTATTGGATAAGTTATGAACAATTTGTGAGAAAAACGTAATGGGCCCCCGAAGCTGCAGTGTTTTCCAGAGATTTGGGTGAAATGGACAAGTCAGACGCTTCCTAAGTAGTAGAAAAAAAGTTCGGATGAGAGAATGGAGGATGAAAGAATGGAAGATTAAAGAAAGACACGCCCGAAGAAGCTATTGTATGGCGAAACACGTGTTGCGATTTTGTACAACTGTTTAGTGAAAATCACGCAAAAAAGTTTTTTTTTGAATACGTTTATTAAAGAAAGAATACTAACCAAACGCAGTAAGAAAAAGTGGGATATGGAAATGAAAAGCTAGCTCCTGTTTTCTTAATTATATTTACGAAAAACTTCATGGGAATAATTTTGTGATCGGTGTATTTTTGACCTGCCGAAAGCATTTTACATTATATCATCTCATTTTTTTTTGACTAAACTGAATGTGGTTTGAATCATACTTGAATGGTTGTTGCATAACTGTGAAGTAAGGAAATTCAGAGGTTGGGTTGGGGGCTCTTCAAGGCTTTGTTTTTGGACCTCTATTGTCTGTAATCTTTGTCAATGATCTATTTGATTATGTAAGTGATTTCCATTTAACTATGTTTGCTGATGACACCACCATCAGAGTCACGGGACCTGCGATACATAGTTTAATGACGAGGAATAGATTGATTATCGATCAGTTCACAAGTTGGTGTGAACGTGATCGTTTGACCTTAGATGAAATAGATCATTGCTATAATATCCATATGCCACATGAAGTTGAAATTCTGGGAACAATTTTGAGTGAGTCATTAAACTGGAATTTGTACATTGACAGTTTTTGCAATGAATTGAACAAAACATTTTTTGCAATTGAGCAAATGAAAAAGTGTATTGATCAACAAGGCCTACTGACAATCTATTTTGTCATGGCCTATTCTCGAATTTAGTTTAACATAATGTCTTGGGGTCGTGGTAAATATTTCAATAGGATAGGATATTTACTTATAGAACAAAAATGCATAGTAAGATTAATGTTTAATACGGAGTATAGAGATATTTGTGAACTGATAATTATAATAATGAAATTATTAACGGCTCCATCAATACACTCGTTCAAATTTGTCATTTTTGTGAGAATTGTCCACTCTTGCAATCAATGCATCGTCCACACGGCATGGTATACTCAATGCAGAATACCAGCCCACACCTCATTTAAATTCGAAAACTCTCAGTAGTATAGTTCTATTGCGTTTTAAAATGAATTTTCGCATTAAAAAAAATTGAGATAGGACAATATATTTTATTATAGTTCTGAGGGGATTTTTATTTAAAAAATTGTTGAAAAAATATGTTTTTCCATTAATCAGCTGTCACACCCTTACAAACGACAACTCTTAAAAGTCGAAACTTGTTCGAGCTAAGGACTAACGACATCTTACCTTTTTACGTGTGATTCCTAACATCGGTTGGACGAAACCGATCGTCCGGCTTTGCGGTTCGAACCACCGGTTCACACACCCACGTCAACCAAACCGGCTACCGTCCCACCGGTGGCCGGTGGCCACTGGTGAGTAATGTTTTTATAGTGTAGGTACAGGAGTATCTAGACGGCTGTTTACAATTTCATTTTTGACATTGTGGAATGTTTCTGGGGTAAATATCGAACCGTATAACCCTGGAATGAATCTGATCTGAGAATAATTACACATAGTCTCGGACCGTTAATTCATGAAGTAAGATAGGTACAGTCATAAAGAAAAGGCATATTTGGGAAATGATTACTAATAAAGTGGAATTTAAACCCAAAAATATATATTACTGATCATTTTTGCTTATGTCTTGTTTTTGCAACAAATGAAATAACAAATAATTGCATTCGTTCGTCATAGCCGCCATAAAGCTAGCATCATAGAGACCCACCGATAATTTATCAATAATGCCACAAGGCCTTAAAATTTCATCTATGAATTTTCATTTGTCAACGAAAACTTTGTTATTTAGCAATACCATGAAAGCAAACAGTTCTGATGGTATTGGTAAATACCAGCTCAGCTGGTTGCTGGATTGATGTTGCTCAAAAATAACAAAGTGAGATTACATAAAATGGACATTTGTCTGAGAACATTTTCAGGTCGAGTAGTATCAGTAAAGATTATTTCTCGAAATATTCTCAGCTCATCGATATAACAAAATATCAATTCCCGAAATGAATGAATTTCATTACTTGAATAACGAGAAAATTCAGCGAGAACATTTTTTTTCGGAACGAAGGGTTTTGCCTTTCTACATTCTATCCCAAAAATTGATCTCTTCTGAATATATACCTTTTTCAATTTAAACATTTGTTTCACAGTACAATGTTTGAATATATGAACAGAGTACGTGAATGACTAAAGTCGTATTTATCAACAATAGCCGACCTACTTGACGCCATCACCAATACATCGCGTATTCCTTTCCAATTTCATTGAAATTCAGAATTACGTTTCAATTCAAATTGGAAATATCTGATTTTATGAGTAAGTTTCTATTACGATCTCGAGATTTCTGGATATCACAATATATACATTGTTGGTATTCAAGGAGGAGTTTTGATTGAAGTATTGTTGGTTATGTGAATCAGTGAGGTGTGGCAGTTCATTCTTTATTTCGATCTCTTTTATATGTTCATTGAATTGGTGAGTTTCATTTGATTTACATATTCATTTGAGTTGTCTCAGTAGAGTAAGGGTCTATTATCTGTCATAATCATAAAATCAAATTAAACCTATGACTTTCTGGCAGGAGCCTTTATGTAAAGTTTTAATATTAAGTCATAATTATATTTCAATATTTGATTCCATCGGTTTAATTTGATTAGGGGAGTGACTATGATTGAAATTGTGATAATAATGCAAAACTAGGTTCCGAGAGTCAAGTATGATTCAAAAATCCTCGTATTAGAAGACAGCAACCTTTTAGTTTGAGGAAAAAAGCAAGCTCTACAGGATTAACCTTAAGCCGCTATGAGAGCGGTGCCTGTGCCAAAGTAGTGATTCACATTGGATTTGAATTGCTGGAGATTGAATACATTGCGAAAAACGTTCTCAGGAAGTTTATGACACGTGAACGCAGTTCTCCAAATGAAAGAGTTTTTAAACAGCGAAGTTCGCTGATGTAGCTGTTATAAAATTTGCATTAGATTTACAAATAAAAGTCCGAATATGATGACGAGTCTATCTGAAGCATTGATTAGGAAAGTTACATATTGAATGAAATGAATGAAAAATACCTTTAGCTAAAATATTTGAATGTGATAAACGTTAATTTATGCAATTTTATAAAGCCTAATTTTGAAACTATCAGAAAAGTATCCGATATCAGTTTACGTGTATAGTTCAAGTAAATTTCCAACAGCTCCCCTTTAATAATATGGTTAGGGAGCTAACTGATTTCGTTATTCAATAATCATTCCTGATTATATAAGAATCACATGTGTATAATAAAAATATATTTAATGATATATAGAATGAATATTTCGTTTATGTAGGTGAGTGGGAAAGTAGGGATTCAAATAATACTTCTGATTATTGAGTGCCTATGATTCACTTAGAGAGGATTATTCGGATCAGCACTCAAGGAAAAAATATTGGCAAACCGCGAACACGCGTTTCTGGCTATTGGCCTTATCAGCGCGGTGTAGCCAATTGCAAAGATGGGCAACACTTGGTTGCCAAAAAAAAAAGAGGAAATAGCACAAACGAACGGAGTCACCAAAAGAAGCCTACCGCACATTTGTGTTTTCAATTAGGAGACCTAGAATTTTTCCTTGAGTGCTGTTCCGAATAATCCTTTCCTTTTTGAATTAAATGATAGACACTCAATAACACCCCTTTTTTTTATAATTATATCCTGGACCCGGAAGTCACGCAGGTAGCTGAAGCTGCCTCCGTGGTGATGTTAGGATTTCCTAGAAATTCTAGGTCTCCTAATTGAAACCACAAATGTGCAGTAGGCTTCTGTTGGTGATTCCGTTTGTTTGTTCTGTTTTCTCTTTTTTTGGCAACCAAGTGTTGCCCATCTTTGCACTTGGCTACACCGCGCTGATGAGGCCAATAGCCAGAAACACGTCTCCGTGGTTTGCCAATATTTTTTCCTTGAGTGCTGTTCCGAATAATCCTCTCCTTTCTGAATTATATACA
>WOGR01007062.1:0-12632 GCA_015342045.1 Leptinotarsa lineolata
AACTAGTAGAGGCGACATTAATTCAAAATGTTTTTACCAGATTGTCCAGAAAGGAAAACTACTATTACAGTCATCAAAAAAAAAAGGAAATTTTCAACACAATGAGGACTTCACTTCCATTACGGGAAGTATTATAACCATGAGAAAAACACGTGAAGAAAATGTAAACTATGAGAAATATGTCCCCTGTGCAAAATGTTTGGGGTATTACTCTAAACTCTCAATAAGAAAACATTTTAGGTAATGTTCAGATGGTAATCTGAACATCAGCGAAATGTACTCGTTCTGGGTAGAAAAATACGAAGCGATATTAACCCTAAAGCTAATTCTTTAGTTAGGAATAATATATTTTCCATATTGAGAGAGGATAGCATCACCAGTCCTTTACGATATGATGACTTAGTCATCACATATGCAAACAAATTGACAATGAAATTTCCGAAACCGCACCATTACCCGATGATAAGGAGTAAAATCCGACTCATAGGCAGAATTTTCCATGAAGTCAAGATGATTGATTCCAGTGTTCAAGATTTTTCTACTCTCTCCTCTCCAAAACAATATGATAATATAATTAAGGCCATTCAGACGATTTCCAAATTGAATGACACCTCTCAACATTATGGATCTCCATCTACTGCTAGTACTGCTGGAACATTGTTGAAGAAATGTGCAAATGTTTATGTAACTGATCTAATCAAATAAAAAAACTTTGTTAAAAAGGAAAAAGTTGAGAATTTTTTGAAACCCCTGGAAGTAGACTTTGGAATAACTGTTAATAAAACCGTTACTGAAACTAAAACAAGCGCTTGAAGAAAGTAGTGCTACCTTTGATGAGTGATATTAAACAATTGAACTTATTTTTGATGAGTGGTAGAGCAAAGTATCAGTTATTGAATGAAAAATTTGATATATTCAATTTCAATGAACTCCAGAAATACACTCTGACGTCACTGCAGGTTTTCAATAGAAGGCGTGCAGGAGAAGTACAAAGGATAGAACTGGATGATTTGAACAACATGCAGAGTTCACAAGACCTTGATCAAGATATACCATCCTCTCAAAAAATTAATGCTGGAGGAAAAGGTTACAGTCGATTCACGTTAAGATGAAAATTAGGCAGAGAAGTTTCAGTACTACTTTATGATGAGCTACTGGATTGTATCAAGTTATTAATCAGTTTTAGGGAACACGCTGGTCTGACGAAAAATTCCTATTTATTTGGTATTCCAAATACTTTAACTGATTGTTTAGATGCCTGCACATTGTTGAGGAACTTTTCGGAACAATGTGGTGCAAAGAAACCAGAAACTTTGAGGGAAACAACTTTAAGAAAACATGTTGCAACTAGATCGAGTATACCTAATTTAGATGACACTGAGGTATCTGACCTAGCAAATTTTATGGGCCACGAAAAAAAATTCACAGAGACCATTATAGGATACCTATAGCAACCAGGGAAATTTCAAGAATGTCTCGTTTACTTGAGATGTCACTCACAATTCATATCTTTTTCGTTGTATATATGATGGCTGTTGCAAAATAATATTTTTTCATCTTAGTGTTGTGTCTGAAAATGACTGGAATTTTCAAAATATTCCTTTTCTTTTTGTTTCAATTCAAAGAAAATTATTGATTATTGTTTTGTGTGATTCAATATTCAATCAATGTTGAATATAAGTTATTCCATGAATTCCTTTTTTTTTCAGGAGATATGGATAATCATGCAGAAGATGATGCAGAAGTTGGAATTATTGCTAAAAACGCTGAAACAGAACTTAAAACCACTATTCAGGAATCCGTGGGTAAACTGAATAACTTTCTACATTTACAATTTGTATCAGATCATTGCATAGTAAAATTATTTTCATGAAAGTAATAATACAAACACAAATCCAGTTGATGAAAGCAGTGAGAAAAAACGAAAACGTTCATGTGAGTATTTGAAAGATTCAAATTGTTTGTTTACTTAACTAATCGAAAAAAAAATAAATTGGGTATTGCAGTCTTTGTTACTTTCACAATAGGTTTTAATTATATTTTAGGTAGACAACAACCACTTGTTCAATACCACTTTTCATGATCTGGATGATTTATACAAATGAACTCAGTCTAAATAGATACAAATACATAAAATAAACTTACACTTTTTTTTAATACTCACAATATATTACTATTTGTAATAAGTGGCATTTCACTATTCCTATAGCTTTTTCTCAAACAAATATTGTATTTTATAGTAGTTTTGAATTAGGCAAATAGAAAGTGTTAATTATAAATGGGTATCATAATAATAAACAGATTTTTATTTTTCGTAGTTTGTTTAATATAGGAAATCCATTCATAGTAATATCACAAAGATGCAATCAATTGTTGAAGAGGTTAAGAAGTGGTGAAAGGTTAACATCCAACTGGTCATTTAGTAAATTATTGAATTGTTTCCTTTTGTTGGTATCAAGTGCTTCTAAGAAATTGAGTTTTAAGCCTTTTCTTAATGTAAAATTTCAAAATTTTGATCAAAAGTATTGTTTTCATCTATAAGGCGATTTGCATAATTTTTGTTTGAGAAAGCTATAGGAATAGCGAAACTCGTCACATATTACAAATAGTAACATATTGTGGATTTTTAAAAAACAAGTATTTTTTCATTCGATTCCTAGTAGATGTGGATATCCATATCAAGTTTCAGTCAAATCAGTTGAGACATAATTCAAATTTTGCTTAGATTGGTATCACTTTATTCGAGAAAATGATCAATACCATTCATTGTCATTTCAAAGTGTAATATTCATTTCCATTCAATGCACTGAAAATATTCTAAGTTTTTCATTTTATATTTTATCTGTAATATTTCTTTTCATTTAAAATGATTCCAGAGTACTTTTTTTTTCAATAGCTTCTCCTATGGGGACTGTATTGGGAAGAACATGGGAAGTTGAAGAGAAAACTTCATTTCAGGTATATTATCATCATTGGAACAATGTGAAATTGCCAGAATATCTTACCCAGCACTACAATCAAGAAGCCCTTCTCATATCAAAGTGTGGATCAATAACTTGAGGAAATGATAAATTGTTTACTTTTCTAGGATCCTCCCACAAAATCGAAAGAACCCACTGGAATGTGTCTGAGATATACGTGGCCCAAACATTTCTAAAACATTACATTGGTAATGAAACTTTACCATCTCTTGCCACCTGCAGAGAAATCATTGATCAGAATGAAAAACTCAAGGAAAGAAATCCTACACAGCTGAAGTTATGAGTCAACAATCAAATAAAAAAAAAGAAAAACCAGTTGTGAATGAATCAATAAAAAACATGAGCTTTTCATACTTGCTTTCTTTGATGCCATCTTTCCAGAAATGTTGTGTGTGACGTCATACGTTTCGAACAAATTACTTTAGATATTTCTCAAGACAATAATTCTGTGAATTTGTTTTTCTGTTTTTAACAAAAAATTTTTTTGTATCCCCAATGATACTGATGATTACTAGACAAGTTCAAAGCAATTTGGAGAACACGTTTTTTGATTATATAGGAATGGTGCTTGAGAGAGTTGAAATGAAATTGTCAGTTATTCATGAGCATTTACCTTTACTTATCAGCCTTCATATAGTAGAAAAATGTTTTGCAATTAATCGTACGCGAATGGAATATTAGTTTTATACCATACTTTCGAGCTAAAAAAAGGTATTTCAATCATAAGTCGTTCTAAAGGATTCATATAGTACTGCCAAATAATTTTGAATCTAATGAACATTCATTTTACTAGTTTGGAGTTCCATCCTCTATCCTAATATTTGAAATCTCTGAGAGAACAAATAAAATTAAAATGAATAGCTAACAATGTCGATAATAGAAACTGAAATGAAATTACAATAGAATAAAAATAAGCGTCACCGGAAGACGATTGTGGATACTAACAATTGAAACGTCGTGAATTTTAATTTTTTTTTTATTTTTATTATGATTTAATTTTACGTATATTTGATATCGTTAGCTATTTATTTTAATTGTAATTGATTTATCTTTCAGAGACTTGAAATAATAGAATTATTTGACAATGAAAGTCCGAACTAGTAAAATTTGCCATGAAACAGTGTCAACCATTTTTAAATAAAAATTCAATTCGATTTGTAAAGTGTTTATTTCTCTATGTTTTTGGCTATTGCTTTTATTCAGATTCGGCATAAGGTAGCGCATGAGCATGATTTATGATAGACTGCCAAACAAGGTTGCTACTCAATATTTTGAGGGATACAAAATAATATCGTTGTTTTTGGATGGGCTGCCCCTAACGAAAAAATAACTCTAGACTTCATCTGTTCCGAGCTCAATATTATGCTGAATGTAAATGTCCACAAAACTGATGTAAATAATTTTTATTGTCTAGGGAGTGAAAATAGACCAGTAAAAATAGAGTATGTTTCGTATCTGAAGGAAAAAGAAATTTTAGAGAACTGTAGAAAGCTGAAAGGAAGCAGCTTAACGATATTCCACGATCTCACAAATCAACAGCGCAAATAATACCAAACCTTAAGAAAATACCTATTTCAGGAGAGACAAAAAACTAAAGTTTGTTACATAAAGAGTAACAATCTCGTTGTAGAAAAAAAAGAATTTTCCATAGAAGAACTGATCGAATTAGATAATCAAGAAATAAAAAAGCAAACAGTGCACCAGCGACCCCGATACAACCACAAGATACAAACAGAGGCGATATGAAAAAAACTGAAGAGACCAAACATACACACCACCAGGAAAATACACAACAGGCTCAAATAAGCAAACAAGCTGAAAACATTTTCGGGGCTAAAGCTGCAGATAAGTCAATAAAATCTCCCAATCTGTTTTCGGAAAAAAAATATCAGATCGCGAAAAAACTCACAAAAATAGAATTTACATAGAATATATTGAACATACTTCTATTTGTAACTTTCAATTCTCAAAATATTTCTATAACAAATTGAATATTAGTATCATGGTAATAAATTATACTCAATATCAGAAATTTCATATTCATATCGTCACCTTGGAACAGAACTCTCTCAAGTCCAAATTTTATGATTTGGAGTTACGACTATCCTGACCTTCCCCTCAATAGCCTTTTTATATGTGCAAAACCATACATTCATTCTCTTATATATTTGAGGAAATTATACACTTGGTGCAAATTTATCCTATGTCCATAATATAAATTAATGTTGGTGCCAAATTATCTTTCGTGGACTTACACTACGAAAATATTCCAAAATCACCTTATGTTCAGTGCAGAACAATCGTATCTCACCATAGTCTTTTGCGCCTGCGATATTATGTGACAATTGCGTAAGTCAAAAGTGTGGTATGTCCACCCCTGATGCCAATAGTTATTCGGTATATTTGCATGTGACTTTGCTGAAGCACAATAATTGGCTGAGTACCAAATTGTAACACCGCGGAAATCACCGGTACACCATTACTTCGTTTACTTTTACTGTCAAGCGTCAATCTGCTATTTTGAAAATGAATCGTGGTAGAAAGCTTGTAGAACTAGCAAAAAAATCATTGCAGCCTGATGCAGGTGAGTCAGTGTAGTTTTTCTATATTTAGAATTCTCAATATACCTCAGTATATACATTATAGAAGCGAGAAAGGGCGCCTCTCCAAACGAAAATGTCTCGGAAAATTTGATAGATAGTTTCATTGTTTTGCAAGCACCATCGAGTGATATTTATATCCCCAACGATGGATCTACGAATGAGTTAGAACCTTTGAGAATAAATCACGATACTGATAATATAATGATTACTAAAACAGTCAATGATACAGAAGATATTGATATTGTTCAACAAATAAATGAAGAGTTAATTTTCATGGGAAACAATTCAACTGATAATCAAGCTGCTACTGATATTGTAACAGGAAATATTGATAGACGAAATAACATGCCCTCTGATGAAAATCAGTACAATGAATTCTGTAAAGATAGTGACGATTCGGTTAAGGACCCAGATTACAAGGTTGAGTACGAAGAATTAAGAAGTGTAAGAGATAAAAATCTGTTACTCAAAAAATCTACCCTGGGTGAGTATATAAAATAAATTAGACGAAGTATTGAAACAAACTTTTCTCAATTTTTTAAAGACAACAATCGGTTTTCGAAACTTTCGGGAGCTGAAAAAGAAAGCACTAATTCGAAGAATGTAGCACCACAAAAAGTTGAGAAAATTGACTCTGAATAATCAAGTAAGTAATGAAATTCAATACGAGAATCAAATGAAAGCATATCATTTTTTCAGACACCATACAATTAACAAGAAAAAGACAAAGAAATGTGCATGAATGGAAACGAAATATCATTAAAGCATAAAGAAATAGTGGCAAACAGTATACTAACTGGAGTGGTAAAGTGGTTCATGAGAGAAAGCTCAAAAAGGGGTGTGATAATAATTGTGCGAAAAAGTGTGTCGAAAAAATAAACATAGCTCAAAGAAACAAAATTCTCAAAACATACTGGGAACTAGGAGACATTAGCAGGCAGAGAGATTTTATAATAAGACACGTCAAAAGAACTTACAAAATAAAACAAGACTGAGACCAAGTACTAACGATCAGTTCCTTGATGAAATAACAAATCGCCCAGATTCTGAAGAGAGTTCTCGTCAATCTAGAAGGAAATATACGCTGTCATATCACTTGCTTGATGACAAAAATAATACTATGAACGTATGTAAAAAATTCTTCTTGGATACCTTAAGTATATCAGAGCAAACTGTGAAAACTGCGTTTAGCAAATATCATATCGGCTGTGTAGAAAGAGACTTACGTGGAAGTGTAACAACGTCTCGCCTTCGGAATATTACCATCCAAAGTGTAATAGATCATATCAATAAGTTTGACAGAGTAGAAAGCCACTACTGTAGAAGGAATTCTCAACGTGAATATTTACCGTCAAATTTGAATATTGGGGTAAGATGTACGATTTATATAAGGAATACTGTAATCAGAAATGTATTACTTAAATAGCCAAAGAGTCCAGGTACAGACATATATTCAGAACAAAGTTCAATTTGCATTTTTTCAAGCCCAAGAAAGATTTATGTGGTTTATGTGAAAAGTATAAGAATGCCAATGAAGAGCAAAAAATGATAATGAAAGAAGAAATTGAGAACCATGCGAGAAATAAAGAATTGAGTAGAAAGAGAAAAAAAAATCGAAAAAGGGAGAGCACGGAATGACAAGAATTTCTGAGCGGCAGTTTTCGACTTGGAGCAGGTTTTACAAACTCCGAAATGTGAAGTGTCTGAACAATATTATAGAAGTTAGTTATCTACCTACAACCTAACCTTCTATAGTTCAGGTGATAACCAAGGATACTGCTATATGTAGCACGAAGCTCTAAGTCAACGAGGTTCCACAGAAATTGCCGCTTGTTTACTTCGTTTCATTACAGAAAAATTCGAGACTGAAGAAAAAAGAGTTTTCATTTTTTTCTGATAATTGCGGGGGCCAAAAACCTAAATAGAAACATTGTTGCTTTATATTTATTTTGTGCAGTATCCTTCTCGATAAAAATTGTTCACCACTTTTTCGAAAAAGGCCACACTCAGAATGAAGGAAATTCGATCCATAGTAATATCGAAAAAGCCTCAAGAAATGTTAATATATTCATTCCTGCTCAGTGGTATACGATTGCGGTAACTGCCTGTAGAAAGTAGCCGTGCATGATTACAGAAATGAAAAATTTCCTCAATATCACCAAATTGCCAGAAAGTAGTTTCAATACCATGCACGTCAATACTATGGGAACCAAAGTCAATTGGAATAACGTCAAAATTGTAATGGTAAACTCGGAGAAACCAACGATTGTGAGTGTTAGGTACAATCACTGGGAAACTAGATCATCATGAAATAGATATTTCTTCACATACCAGAAAGAAGCTATGCCCTATTAAAACTTTTCAGATCGAACCAGCTTATACCAAAACACTTGCTATCAATACCAAAAAAATTTATACATCTTCAAGCAAATTGGAGGGACCTGGCGATTCCAAACCAGTATCATGATTTTTATAATTCGTTGAAACATGATACGAAACAACAATCTGATGAAGTTTGAATAGAAGGCTATGTTTTTCAAGTCGTTTATGTGTTGTCTTCTTATGTTTACGATTTCCTTTTATATTAAAATTGACTCAATATCTGTCAAGTTCAATTTGTGAACCTATGTTCTTCGGAGCTTACCAATCCCACGATTTTTTCAGTTTTATAATGTATAATCAAACACTGTTTTGCATATAAAAAAAATTGTAAAAGTTAACACAGTTGTTTCTATATTCACCCATTAGAACTGAATTTTGCATATAAAATTATTATAAGTGTAGTTTCGTACTCAATTTTCACTCCCAACATCAATTAAATGAATACGGTACCATTTTAAATCCAATATAAGATGGTTCTGCACTACTTTATTTGCTGTTTATTTGTCGTATGTCCAGTATATTTGTTTAAAAATATATTTTCCGATGATTATCTAAAAGTTATTATACCAAAAATAACTTTTAATTGAAATATGCCACAGATATCAGACTCTATCGATCCACTACAAACTTACAGAGCTATTACAACTTTGAGAGCTAATTCTGAGAAATGCCCAATTTGGACATATGCTACTTCTGTTCCAGACCGACGAACTGTCAACATTGTTTACATGCAGTCTTATCTTTTACGTGAATAGAATCGGTAATATTAAAATATTACTGTATGTAATACAATGAGTGATAAAGACAGGAAAAGACAGAAAAGCGTAAGTGCGTTTTTCTTCACCAAAAATCAAAAAACCGAAGATTCAGTTGCATCCACTCATGCGGCAACTATATCAAAGCCAACAAACCCATCAGCAGCAGTTTCTACTAGCTACATGTTGCAGGAACGAGATATAGGTATCTTGCCAAAATAATCTTGGTCACTGAACAGTTAATTATTCATTTTTGATTTCAGGTGCACTACTAATCAACCGGCAAGACGGATTAGTTCTTACAGACGAAGAAATATACCAGTGGTTAAAATATGTATACTTGGCAACCTACAACAGACTTACAGTTTCCACTGGTGTGTGAGGGAAAAAGAATCGATCTTTTCTAATATGCTGGTTGAAGGGTCATGCTTGGCTAGCATATAGTAAAATTATTGGTGGTGGATTGTGCAAAATGTGCATTCTTTTTGGTGGACGTGAAGGGGGTACAAATGATGTTAAGCTGGGAAAATTGGTGTCGGAACCACTGACAAGATATGAGAAGGCAATCGAAACGATCACACACCACGAGAGCACGAATTACCACCAAGCGAACGTGGTAGCATCTCAAAGTTTTTTGATGGTAATAGAAGGAAAATCAATGAATGTTGATATCCAAATGAGATCCCAGGAAATGAACACTGTTGATGAGAATTGTGAAAAACTCAAACCCATTATAAAAACAATAATACTATGTGGAAGGCAAAATATACCGTTAAGAGATCATAGGGATGACGGTAGTTTAGAATTGGAAAGTTCTTATGAACACGGAGAAGGAAACTTCAGAGCGATGTTAAAGTTCCGTATCGTACTGGAGATGAGACACTACATGTTGTTGCCAAACTGGTGCTCTTTGAAAATGATTTCGATCAAAAAAGATCCACTCATTTTTGTCGCATACAGGAACTTCTAACAAAATTTAATAAAACACCAAAATATAACCTATTTAAAAATTTTATGAACATCTTGCGTGTTTCATTTGATAATAGATTTAGTGACTTTTATAAGGAAAAAATATTGAGCTTTTTGTAAACCTGTTTAGCATTTCTCTATAGGAGATCAAAGAATATTCAGCTGAAATTCAAACTGAGGTAATTGATTTGCAAAATCACTCAGTTTTAAAAGGCAAATACAAGGGAATTATTTCAAGTCTGGCAAGCAATCAAGATTATATCGAGTTTTGGAAATTTGTACCTGCTGCAGATTTTCCAAAGTTGAACGATTTGACTCTTAGGTACTGTTGCCGGTTTGAATCAACGTAAGTATGCGAACAGACACTTTCAATTATGAATATTACTAAAAATAAATACCGCTCAACCTTAACAGACACTCATTTAAAACATTTAATCTTGATTGCTCCTTCAAAATTTTCTCCCGATATTGATGACATTCAAAAAAGTATTCATATACAAAAACCACATTGAAAATTGCCTAAATTTGACTTTGTTTTTTATTTTTCGAAAATGTTATTATTTCTCCATTTGTATTTTTTGTTATGAAAACTAGAGTAGAGATTTTATTTTATATTTACGAGTATATCGATAAAAGTAGGTTTGTATTTTTATCAAGTATAAAATTGGAAAATATACATAAGTACTATTGTTCTGACAAAAATTAGTGACACACGCAAAATTTTCAAGTCAAAAGTGGCACATCCCCAGAAAGGTTGGCCACCACTGGTCTAAGCAGTCGGTTGCAAAAGTTATCAAAATCTTTTTTTGAAAATTTCTTTGTCGCAGTGTTTGACCCAGGAGAATAATTTAGCAAGGAACTTCGGAGATAAATATTTCACGAAAAAATTTCTCTCACAATTTTTTGTATAATAAAGAAATTTTATATTTTTATTACTGGATAAGTCGATTTTCTGCAAAAAATATCAATTATGACTATTTATATATTCCTATACTGCAATATTCATTCCACTAATAGTGAAGATATACACCACTGGTCGCTCGGCAGAGTTCGGAAAATTTAGCAGCTGGGTCTGACAGCCAACTTCACAGTGGTAACAGTTCCTGTGTGGGCAGACATCATCCATAGACATAATATGTGAATAGGGTTGCAATACTCAAAACAATCCAGAATCACCGTCATACCGTTGAGTACTAGGAAAATCCAAATCTCAGGCAGCCTACAGGAAATATTTCGCAAATAATCTATGGAAAAACGCTAGTTTCATAAATGCTGATACAACAAAACTTATTGGTCCACAAATGACGATGTTTGAAGTATCACACTATTACACGTGTAACAATCCGAATATACGAGCATCGTGAATTAAAATATGTAGGCACGAAAAACTGTTGAATTGATCAATTAACGCGAGACGACTCGCGAGACCAATTAGCTAAATTAAGCGAAAACCCCGATGCGTTCTGTCCATCGAGAAAAATAAGAATTGGCGGCATCCGTCTAATAATCATAAAACTGTCATCAATAATTTATTGTCGAAAAATAATGAGGGCAGAGGGCCGCGTTAAAGAAAGGAAGTCGCGCAGCTGCGAATTGCAGGTGTTCAGGTTATTGCCTCATTATTCTGGATATAAATACAGGAGCAAAATTTTGATTAAATCAAGTCTAGTTTGACCAGTCTAGATGAGACCATCTCCGCCAGTGAAAAGTTTACGCGAAGTTAATCCGAAATGTTAATCAGTTCAGTTTGATCTGTCGAAGTGTACGTATCTCCGCCAGTGAAATTAAGTAGTAAGAATGTGAACAGTCTAGTTTGAATCATCGAAATTGAAGTGATCTCCATCAGTAAAAGTTCACGCTAAATGTTAGTCAGTTCGGTTTAAATGTGAAAATAATCTCTGTCAGTGAATTTTCGTGTAACAAAAAGTATAATCAGTTGGAAACGAAGTTTCATAACCACCGATATTAATGCCGAAATAAACAAAGACCGAAAAATTCTTCGAGCTTGGAATAAACCGGCCCGAGGAAAAGGGAGAGCAATTTATTATTGATAGATGAAGTATTACCTCTCATTTTTACGTGAGTATCATTTCAAAAGAGAAACCGAACTTTCCCTGATAACTAAGGTGTAGTCGTTATGTCGAGAATAACGATCTCCGAAGATTTATAAAAAGGTGTCGTCACAGCCTCCTCTGAAGTCCAGTTTACGTAAATACCCGTGTTTCATTGAATGCGATTTGAAGAGTTACCAAATCCATGGTTGTCGTGTGTCATATTTATGCTGTTTATTTAGAAACTTTTTATACAATGATATTTGGTTTGCCGTCTATGTTTATACATAATAGGTACTATGTTTTGTGTGTAATGTTTATACCTTGATTGACCATAGAAATTGTGTCATACATGTGGTATTATGGTTACGAAACGATGGTTATTTAGTTACTTTTGAAATAATTGTACTATGAGTTATTTCTATTTTGGTTTTGTATAATTGATGATGAAGCACAGGTGAGCAGAATATAGTGAAATCCAATATTTTATGTGTGTACCACTTGTCATGGTTTTTAATGTGTTAAAATTGTGTATTTGTTTATTAATACTGTTATACTCGAATACTAACGATTTATTGATATTATGTGTATATTATGTTCATTTTGAAACTGTTGAATTCCCACAAGGTACAGTATTGGGCCCCATTTTATTCAACATATAGTTGAATGACTTATACAATTTTGATACAGAAGGCCTCATAATCAGCTTCGCGGATGACACCGCAATCTTCTATTCTGGTGAAAATTGGCCACAATTGTTTTGGCAGAGACGAGAAGGATTTTCTCAATATAAAACATTGGTTTGACTCCAAATTACTCACGATTAATTTTGATTAGACATAATGTCAATCATCAAAACCAATCATTATCATTATTTTTTTTTTACCACCG